>BTPG01000001.1:279458176-279510676 GCA_036245525.1 Semisulcospira habei
CTCTCTCTCTCTCTCTCTCTCTCTCTCTCTCTCTCTCCCTCTCTCTCTCTCTCTCTCTCTCTCTCTCTCTCTCTCTCTCTCTCTCTCTCTCTCTCTCTCTCTTCTCTCTCTCTCTCCAAACTAGGCCACCATGCTATGACAGGTAGCATTTGTTGTGACATGATGCCTCTGGTTTTTCCCTCAATACACGAAGGACAACCTTTGCAGGTGAAATCTGAAGGCGGCCGAAAGCGTCAGGCTGTCAGAGACAAACTGACAGAGCTACAGAAAATGGCCGACTCTAACAACCAAACACTGAGGACCCTGAAGCGTCAGAAATCGCGAACTGACGTCTGGCGCGAGCGAGAAATACAGAGAGTGACTGCTGTTCGCCAGCGTGTGTTGAAGGCTTTGGACGCGGGCATTGACAAGATGATGACTGACATCAACAGAGCTGCGTCCACGGAACATCAGGAGATCCAGTCCCGCATTGATGCACTCTCTGATCAGCAGGGTTACCTTGGCAACCAAATGTGAGTGTTGATGTTCCATTGGTCTGTGATTTTGGACTTTACGGCCTTCAGCCGTAAGGTCCAAAATCACAGACCATCACACATCTACAAAGCATGTTATGTGCCCTGAAACCCACCTTTACCACCAGATCAACACTAGGTTGTGTCCCTTGCTGTTTTGTCTGTGGCAGGAAGTTACTGGAAGAGGAAGAGGCAATGGCGGCCGATTGTGATCTCGTTACCATGGGAACCTCGCTTCTGGACAGAGTCGCCTCCCTTACCCTAGACAATGACGTCAAAGGCGACGATGAGTCAAGAAAATATTGCGTGGCCATATTTAATGAGGCCCACGTCAGTCGTCTGATAAAGGAGCTCAGGAAGATGGGATCCACACAACAGTTGACGTCTGATGAGCTGAGGGGTAAGCAATGTTAAGGTGTTAGTCGTGTACCAGACCTTGTCGTTGTCGTGAGTTGGCCATTGGGTGCAATAAGGAAGGGGAAAATATCTAGTCCTCTGTCTACATGTTGGTCCTGCCTTCAGTGATTCTCCTTGTTTTGTATACAGTCGTTTAGCCGCTATTTCAATGATTCATTCATTCATTCATTCATTCATTCATTCATTCATTCATTCATTCATTCAGAAAAGAACCCAACGGAGAAATAAACACGCGTAGAAAAGACAGTTACAACACATTTTTTAATATTTCAAAATAGACAACTAAGAGAGTTTGTTTCTCCGGTGAGTTCTTCTCCTCATTTTACACGCTTGGCAGTGCCCTTTTTAGTCTGGGATTTAATTCATTCATTTGTTGGTTCGTTCGTTCGTGGGGAGCTTGATGGCTCAGAAGGTAGAAATTTCGACTCTTGTCCGGAATGTCGCGGGTTCGACCCAGCTGGGGTCATAATTTGTTCCGACTCTTTTCGGTGACTCGTCTCTGAAATCGGCTTTAAAGTGGGCCCAGACAATCCCGTTGAACCCTAAATGTTTAACGTTTCTCGTTCGTTCGTTCGTTCGTTCACCTCTTCGCCATTCATCTGACCGTCCGTCCGTTCGTTTTTCGTTCGTTCGTTCGGTTGTTCGTTAGTTCATTCATTAATTGATCCATCCATCCATCCATCCATCCATCCATCCAACCGTCCGTCCGTACGTACGTCCGTACGTCCATCCATCCACCCATCCATCGAAACTAAATCATGCCATGTACCACTTTCAGACAAAGCGTTCCCACAACAGGAAAAATGCCGTGTTCTCTGCCTTTCCCTTGGGATCATGACACAGACCAGCACTGCCGCCGACACGCGTGACTCAGACCCGTCCTGTTCTAGTGAGGACGTTGTGGACAGTAAGCCGCACTACAAGCTGAAGCAGTTCCCTCGCGATAAGGTAAACTGATTCTGATGTATTGCAGACAATCACAATGCAACGTATTTACTGTATAAGATTACCCTCTTTACTGCCACTGCACGCGTATTTTGTGTCTTAGTTCTTTGTTCATTCAGCGACGAAAAGCCACAACCGTGCAAGGAACATGGGTACACATTGGCCTCAGCAAGAAACATAGATCCTAATGAGCCCCCGCTGTCGGGGGGGCTCATCAGGATCTATGTCTCTTGCAGTTGGATCGAGTTCCCTTTTTCTCGGCAGTGAAGGGGTTAATTCCGCCCTGATTTGGCACAGGCAGCATGTTCATTATTGTGAAAAGCGAGATTGTCATTGTATTATAGTGAACATTTCGCTCTTCTCAGAAATGGACTATAATGGCTTTTGACAAGTTGAAAAGAAGGTTTTCGGGCCGACCTCAGACTTAGTTGGTTCGTTCACGGCCGTGCGTGGGTCAACTAAGTCTGACGTCGGCCCGAGGGCCTTTTGCTCACTGAGTTCTCCCAGTCATCTTTCTTCTTCTTTGCTCTCTACAGTGGGTCACAATGTCAGTGTCTAGACTTGGCCTGGCCAGAGGGCAGACAGTGAAAAGAAACATGGAGAAAGCCCTGACCGACCTCTCACCGGGGCCTCACGCTGTGATCTGGGATGTGCCAGTACTGTCTGACCACCATTCACCCACAGTCAAGGCCAAGTGGGAGTCACTCACTGTGGACTGTTACCAGGAAGCCAAGAGGTTGCTGCAGCCTTTCCCGGCGGATAAACTGATCGTCTGGTTCACGTCATATGACGATGAGAGTGAGTTAGATGTAGAGGAGTATTTGTCACGTGCATCTCAGGATATCCGGAGTGTGGTACAGGAGGCCGGGGGGCGGTGGTCCGTGTATCTGAATGATGAGGCAAAGGACGCTGCTGAGGTAGACTGGTTGTATTCTCTGGCAGCACAGTCAAACTTATAACTCGACAGTGGCACACACGCGTATACTCCTTACTGAACTACACATAAATTGTTTAGTGTAGTCAACGTTAATCAACATCGCCAGAAAATCCACTCATGACGGTTTGCACATTAACCCATTGACTGCCGAGAAAAGTGAACACCACCTAAGGGCAAGAGACATAGATCCGCATGAGCCCCCGCAGTTGCGGGGGCTCATGAGGATCTATGCCTCTTGCTGCTATGACTTTGAATCCACGTTACTCAGATGGTTTGGGCTCTTTGGCTTTGAATTAACGAATATTGCAGAAACTCAGTCTACGTCGGGGGTAATTATTCAATATTTACAATTAGTTTTGAAATTATCGCACGTGCATGGTGTTGTTGTCGTTGCTCGTTCCCCTTCATTTTGTTGCGGAGACACTACATCTATGCTGTTACTTGACAAAAGGCAGTATGTTCATTATTGTTGCGGAGACACTACGGCTATGCTGTTACTTGGCAAAAGGTGGCATGTTCTTTATTGTTGCGGAGACACTACAGATATACTGTTACTTGGCAAAAGGCAGTATGTTCATTATTGTTACGGAGACACTACAGCTATGCTGTTACTTGGCAAAAGGCAGTATGTTCATTATTGTTGCGGAGACACTACAGATCTGCTGTTACTTGGCAAAAGGTAGTATGTTCATTGTTGCTATGCTCTTACTTGGCAAAAGGCAGTATGTTCACTATTGTTGCGGAGACACTACAGATCTGCTGTTACTTGGCAAAAGGCAGTATGTTCATTATTGTTGCGGAGACACTACAGCTGTGCTGTTACTTGACAAAAGGCAGTATGTTCATTGTTGCGAAAAGCGAGAGTTCTTACCAATACGATACAAATCTCGCTTTTCTCACAAATGGATATACTGCATTTTGCCAAATAACGACTGGCAGAGATGGTGATGCATTTGTCGTGATAGTTCAAGGGTTGTGCCAAATCACCTTTGCGCCTTTTCGGATGAAATTTAATCTGGCATAACCCTTGAACTGTCATAGCCGAGCGTAATCTTACAAATTTGACACACAGACTTTGATATAGACGATTCTCATGTTTACATTCCTGTATGTCAAGAACATGTTTTTGTTATTGTTGTTACCCTTTGTCGGTAGCGCTTTTCCTGCAGGAATCATCGCGACAAAAAGCGTCACCAACAGCTGCAGGATTTGTGTTGTTACTTTCATGATAACTATTATTATTCTTTTATTGATCATCAGCAGGTGCGAATAAAGGAGGGGGGGGGGGCTGGGCGTGTTGGGTTAGTGGGGGGGGGGGGGGAGAGATATTAAGGTGGTTGTGAACAAAGACAAAAAATAATGTCATTATTTTTCACACTTTACACGATAACCCAAAGTGTCTGACACGTGTCAAGCATTCTGAACTTCATTTATTTTTCTTGGTGGTGTTGTTGTTTTTGTTTTTGTGTTTTGTTTGTTTGTTTGTTTGTTTGTTTGTTTGTTTGTTTGTTTGTTTGTTTGACTGTGGTTTTTGTTTCTTTTTGCTTTCTTTGTTTCTTGTGTTAACCCATTCAGCCCTGACGCACTACAGCAGGAGTTGGGTCGAACATGGTAATTCATGGGCAGTGCCACATTAGCTTGGTGCCTGTCGGCGCCAAGCTACTCTGGCACTGCCCTTCAATTATCATTGTCGATCCATCTCCTCCTGCAACTGGTGCAAAGTCATTAGATGACGCCTGCAAAATTTGTGAAATACGGCCGTCGGGCTGAATGAGTTAATTTTGGTGTGATCCAGAAATAGGAAGAAACCACTGTGGAACCACCAGGACCCGCCTGTAATAATTACCGTTGCTGTTGCTGTAAACAGTTTGAAGTTCGTCTCAATGTCAGACTCTGTGCTCTATTTGTACAACATTATAGGTCGTTTGACATCGGAGCGCACAACGTTTTCCGCAAATATCTCCGCAAAGACCCACTTTTCTATACCAATCTTAGAGCAAATATCATTCCGTGCTTGTTGACCTAATACGATTTACTTTTTAAAAACTTGAACAGTGTGTCTGTTTTGCTGTAATGTCGTAAAAATTCGGAATTTTTTCATTAAATGACTGATTTAACGTCACGAAATGTGCCCCAGGTATATTAAATCCAGTATAAGAAAAGCCCATTTTCACTTTAATTGGCCAAGTTTTCAAACCTGAAACAACGCAGGCATACGTGAAGTCTGCATGCTTGATCTCGATATTGAAATCTGCCGGGGATTATTATTAGGGTATTAAAAATGGCTTGTTTATGTCTTTTCACCAAATTTTTATAATTGCAGAGCAAACTCGACAAATACATGAGTTCAGTAAAAA
Source organism: Semisulcospira habei (assembly GCA_036245525.1). Classification (NCBI taxonomy): domain Eukaryota; kingdom Metazoa; phylum Mollusca; class Gastropoda; family Semisulcospiridae; genus Semisulcospira; species Semisulcospira habei. The sequence continues at coordinate 279,463,345 of BTPG01000001.1, forward strand.
AAATATTCCGTAATTATGAGGTCAGCTGGCACTAAATTATATTTGTTACAAGGCCCGTAAGCAAGCAGTGTCTTTAGCTTAGCTTAGATTAGGTTAGATTAGATTAGATTAGATTAGATTAGATTAGATTAGATTAGATTAGATTAGATTAGATTAGATTAGATTAGATTAGCTTATATCACACAAGAAATCACACATTCTGTGACTGAAATGTAGAAGTCAATCCCAACTACTCTTTATATTCTCTTTATTTATGTGTACACCCAAACCCAGATAGACCCATGTACTTCCACTATGTCTGATATCTAACCAGTATTTTGTTAACAAATCACTAGTACTGAGGCATGAAAGTAAGATGAACTGCTTTTATTTGAAAATTATTTTGTTTTATATTTACTACGTTGCATATAGTTATTAATCTTACAAACAAGTACATTGTTGTCTTCGTCAATACAATGTTGTTGTACCGGTGGTGGTGGGGGGGGGGGGGATACGTGTATGGCTAGACATATTTTATGTTTGAAAACTCTAAACATGTATAACTGTACACATGTATCACATATGTACAGTAAACATATGTACTCATATGTTGAATGTGTCGATTAAGTTGTGCTGCACACACAGTATAAACCATACAAAGACATGTGTACGGTAATATTACTGTATCAAGAGTTAATATGGCTTGTTCTTAATTAAACGAACCTTAGTTCGCGAACTCTGACGATCTAGAGTTCACGATCTCGGGTGAACCAGGTTGGTTCTTAATTGGACGATATAAAGATACGGCGAACCTAGTTCGAATTAGTTCACGAACCTCGGCAAATCGTAGTTTGCTGTCGGAAAAAGTTCGCTCAACGTGTTGAGCGATCCAAGGCGAACCTTTTCTCTGATTGGTCAAAACTTTTACCCTCTTCTGCGTTGGAGTTAAGAAGATAGTCACCGATACAAACAACTATGGCGGACGGCGATATTTCACTCGTGCGAAGAACAAGACCTATTTTTATTGATTTGTGGGAGGCACAACGCTGTTTGTAGGATCGCTACTGCAAGGAGTACAAAAACAAAAATCGTCCAAATCGCGAAGCGGCATAGCGGCAGCCTTTTTTGAACACCTTCGCAGACAGTAAGTACGGCGAATCAAGCACTTCAGTTAAGAAAGAAAACTATGGTAAACTTGGTTTTCTGCAGTTCGCCTAGGTTTGTTCAACCTCAATTAAGAAACAAACCAAAAGATCGCAGATCTTCTCCGATCTAGATTTGCCGATCAAAAGTTTGTCCAATTAAGAACAGCTCTAATTTTGTTACTTATCTTTCACAAACTGTTTCTGGTGCTGAGGGCCTGCTTCACACTGGTTGTCTGCCTACCGCTGTGGTGGTGGCGAATGGAAGAAGACAACCAGTATGGGCCAGCTGTCGACCCGATTACCGAGTCTTTATCAAGCTGATTGCTGTGAGTGCATGAGGCTCAGCCCCGTGACTAACAACACTCAGGCTGATGAAGGCTCGGTGATCGGGCCTACAGCTCGCCCTCACCATCAGAAACGGTTTGTGCAAGGGGCATAACTTGTACTGGCTATCTGCATGGCAGAAGCGAAGAACGAGCATGCTACTGACTATACAATAATGTTACTATAAAAGTGTCTGTGATTTTGGACATTGCGGCTGCATGCTGTAGATGATCTATGTCTGTTGCTGTTGGGTTGTGTTTGCTGATGCCGGCAGTGCAAGTTAGAATACAAACTAAATGTTGAGTAATATTCTTGATACATTTGCGGTTGCAGTATTTACATTTCTTGTAAAATGGTAACCTGATTGGTAAATAGGTTTCCTAATTGGATTCTGTGACATTGTGAAACAAGACTTCAATGTATTCTGATGTTGTTACTTTTTGGCACACATAACAGATATGCATGGGTGGATCAGTTACCTCCGGGGGGGGTGGGGGTGTCGAACTTTTTGTTTGGGACCTTCAACCTGATACAAAAGGCCTCCCCGACGCTATACCTTGCTTCCAGCGACCGAAATATCGAAAAGCGCAGGAGTGTGGGGGGGGGGGGGGGGTGAGAAGGCGCGGGCGCGGCGTGTTAAGACTCTCACCATTCGACAAAATAGCATACAACAAAAAAAAGGGGAGGTGCGTAAACACCCCAAAAAGGGACTTTGTGATAACATTGTAAAGAATTTCGGGTCGGGCCGCCCCTGGATATGAACGAGACCGGCAAGAGGCATAGATCCTCATGAACCCCAGCATGTGCGGGACCTCGTGAGGATCTGTGTCTCTTGCATTTGGGGTTTTTCGCTGTGCTCCTGCTATGACGGGGTTTAAGGGGCAGTCGTTTATAATGTAGTTTATAATTGAAAAATCTGGATTGTTGACTGTGAAATGTATCAGATTCAAAGTGTTGCTTTGTGTAATATTTTTTACTGTTGTGGTTTGCAGCGTACACACTTCCTTTAACCTGAATGGTGAATAGTTTTTGTAATTGTTTTATATGATCTTGTGAAACATTGCTTCAGTGTAAACTGATGTAACTTTTGGCATATTCTTTTCTTATTGTTAGAGGTGGCTTCCGCTTTATTTGAAACACGTGATCGCAGAAAGATTAGCAAAATTCAGTGTGGCAGTCTTCTTGTTTACACATGTAGTGGGTGAACTGCTGAGTGTGAAATGCATCATAATCATTTCTATGACTTCTCTGAAGCACTTCAACACACGGGGCTCATGGTGATGTCTGCATTTTGCAGTTGGCGTAGCTGGATCCCGGCAACGAAATTCTGGAATCATCGCAGATTCACTGCCGGTTAACCCTGTATGCGTGCTTAGGGCACACGGGTATTAACCCCTTCACTGCCGAGAAATATTTAACAGCATCCAACTGTTAAAGAGGTATAGATCCTCATGAGCCCCCGCATTTGCGGGTGCCCATGAGGATCTATGCCTCTTGCTGAAAGTACTTTGAATCCACGATCTTTGGACGGCTGGGGATCATTGACGCTGAACTGACAGGAAACTCCAAAACACAGTCCGCGTCCACTGGCAGTGAAGGGGTTAATGATGAGCGTGCAGCATAGATCCTCAGGAGCCTCCGTATACACGCGGCAATTAAGGGGTTAACAAAAGCATAATTATTTGTATGTGGTTCAAACACTTTTTTAAAAGCTGAATTGCTGATGTTGACACAGTTAGAATCATTTAGTGTATGTGTTGTGCCACCAACTTCTCTTGAGAAGACTGCTGATTGTGGAATGTATCAGAATCATGTGTTTGCATTCGCTGCACCACAGACTTGTCCTAACCCATTTAACACCACTGGCGCATTTCCAAAGTTTTGGAGGTGCCAGTTGAAGGAGATGGATTGACCATGATGATTTAAGGGTAGGCGCCAAACACATCCGGCACTACCCTTGAATCATGCATGGTCAATCCATCTCCTGCTGTAGTGCGTTGGGGTTATATGGGTTCATCCCTTTAGAGCACGGCCCTGATGATCATATATGCTCATTGCAGTCAGGTTATGTTCACTTGATTCGGGCAGGAGAAGGGTTATTTGTTCCTTTAATTAATATTACGACTGCAGTTCAGTTCACAAAATGTGCTTAAAATGTAAATCTGATTTAAATATATGTATCTCATTAAACAGTATTATCAGGCAAGGCTGAAATGCATTGTGATTTTGTAACCTTCCGAGATTGTGCTTTCATATAGATAGTTTTACCTGTTACGTTTTTCATGATTGGCAAAAATAGTTTTAGATTCTTTTAAAACCTGTGATGATCGAGGTAAATTTAGCTTCATTTGAAACGCGTAATCATGCAGGTAGCTTTATTGGAAGCACGTGATCATTGAGGTAACTTTAGCTTCGGTTTGGAACACGCGATCGCACTACAGACCGTAGATCAGACACGCGTTGACAGATTTATACAGTGTTTGTCCAGTGGTGAATGATTCCCTTAGCGCCGTAAGAAAGGTGTAGGGGTACTAGCTGTTCGTTACGTGATGTCCAGTGGTGAACGATTCCCCTTGGTGCCGTAACGAGCGTGTAGGGGTACTAGCTGTTCGTTGCGTGAATGTCCAGTGCTGAACGATTCCCTTTGGCGCCGTAAGGAAGATGTAGGGGTACTCGCTGTTCGTTTCGTGAATGTCCAGTGGTGAACGATTCCCCCCACAGGGGCTGTAAGAAAGTGGTATGGGGAACTAACGTGTTTGTCAAGTTGTGAATGATTCAACGTGTTGCCATAAGGAAGGGGTAAGGGGAGCTAACTGTTTTCGTGTTTGTCAAGTGGTGAATTAAGGGGACTAACAGTTCGTTTACCTGTTTGACTAATGCTGAATGATTTCCATTAAATTTCTGATCGCGATGTAATGTGCATAATCAGATATTGTTATGATTATGTGTGGAAATAAATACTATCTAAAAAGTAATAGTTGTGCCTTTTCAATCTGTCATGCGAGTGTGAGGGACATGGTGTATGTCGGGAGAGGGTGGGGTGGACAAAAGTGGGGTATTAATCACATCACTGCCATCAGACACAAAGTATGTCTGGCAAATTCAACTTAAACAAAACATCCACCCACCCAGGCATAAATGGGGCCAGCAAGAGGCAAACAACTTCGTGATGCAAATGCGGGTGCTCACGAAGTTGTTTGCCTCTTGCAGTAGTGTGTTGTTCGCGTTTACCCGGCAGTGAACAAATACAGTGGGAATGAGGTCGTTCTGGTGAAAGGGGGAGGGGAGGTGGTGGGGGTAAAGTGTCGGTCGGTGTCATAAAAGACGACCCCTAAATGGTTTACAGGCCTCGTCCTATTGCTGTGACGTCACTTTGCCGTGGTCTGTAGAGATATACATTGTCCAAGGTTGAAGAGCAAATAACACATATAGATGACTCAAGCAGAACTCACCAAATTTTTCAGTGATACCCTATTGGTGCAGCTTATTAATATGCATGTTGTATATTGACAGTGATTTAATACAACATGTATATTTGTAAAATGAGCCAGTATCGCACAGGCATCACTGCTATAATACTGTTACTAAACAGATCACTACGTAAATAATGATATTAGTGGATGAGACACTGACAGACTGACTGATCAGTGACTGACTCACAGAGCGACCGATGGATGGATTGTTTAATGGATAGATCGATCAATTGATTGAATGATTTGTGGGTGGGTGGGTTCATCAATCGATCAACTGGTTGATTGACTGAGATTATTGCCGTGCAATCATCGAAGACATTCCCTCGTTGAGAACCACAGACTCGATATCAGACACTCGACACCGAAAACAGAACATGACTCGCACACAGTCGAGTCACAGCTAACGATCTGGCTCTGTCTCGAGTCCACGTAAACTTTACCAGCTGAGCTATCTTGACACCCGTTAATATCAACAACACTAACAACAACCCGGAAGAAAAAACCCGCACCAGAAAAGCAGTGAACACGACACTACAGCACAGCGCGAGCGGTGACAGTGTCAGTATTCACTTCTACAATTACAGCCGTCACAGGCACGCCATAACAGGTAAGGGGCTGTCACACAGATTTTGTTCTACGTGAGATAAATGTGTGTGGGTGTGGACTATACGGCTCTATGAAACGTTCTTGTTCAAGTGCAGCATTCGCTTATACAACATTGTGTTGAAGTTTGCACACACAAAAAAAATGTCGTTTAGCGAAATCACTTAAAACTCATTCTACCCCAACACCGAAATCTTTAAATTTTGCCGTTGTCCTCTGAAGACTGCATTGCAGTGCAGGACACAGATCGAACATGATAGTTCAAGGGTGATGCCAGAATAGCTTGGCGCCCATAGGCGCCAAGCTGTTCTGGCATCACCCTTGAACTATCATGGTCGATCCTTATCTTCCGGTGGTGTGTCTGGGGTAGAATGAGTTAACGAGGTACGCGTTTTCGCAGACATTACGAATATTGCCTAAGTTAGATGTTCTCGACACGAGGACACGAACACTTAACCCTTTGGCTGTCGGTAGCGCGTTTTGCCGAGTTAATTTCTGCAGGAATCACCTCAGCAAAAGGCGCTACTGACAGCAGAAGGGTTTATGCAGTAAGTGTACATCGACAACCTTAACTCCAGTGACTAACCCGGTAAGTGTACATCGACAACCTTAACTCCAGTGACTGACCCAGCAAGCGCATATACCCATTGTCTTCCGAGACAGGATGCCAAACCAACCACATCGACAACCTTAGCACACTGAGCCTTAATTCCCACAGTTGTGAGTTGTCTCCTGAAGACTGAACTCCAGTTTAGGAGATAGGTCGACAATAATGTTTCACGGATAGTGCCAGAATTACATGTCAGTAAGCGCCAAACTATTCTGGCACTACCCTTGAACTATCAGTCAGTTCGTTTCGTGTAGTGTGTCAGGTCTAAATCAAGCTTATCGAGTCGTGAGTGTCAGTATGTAACTAGAAGATCTATGTCAGCACAGCCTTTCAAGTGTATTGCTTGCAGCTTATTAAGTATGTCAAGTCTATTTTTGGCACTTTGTAAGCGATATGCAGGCGACACGCTAGCTGCGTGTTATAATAACCTCTGACTGCGATTTTTGGTGAGCATGTACAACAAAAATACACAGGCCGCCTATGTACAGTGTGTGCGTGTGTGTGTGTGTGTGTGTGTGTGTGTGTGTGTGTGTGTGTGTGTGTGTGTGTGTGTGTGTGTGTGTGTGTGTGTGTGTGTGCACAAAACCCCTGAAATGGGTGACTTTCTTTACCATCCTTATGGAAAATGGGTGTGTGTAAAATTCTGGGTGACCAAGTCAGGCACCCAGTTTTTCTGCGGGTTGTCTCTGCATTATCTTACATTAAAAATTCCAAAAATATATCAAAAAATAATTTTCCCATTTTCTTGGATTTACATGCTTTGGTGGGTGTACAAGACGCTCCGCGAGTGTGTGCCTAACGCAAGCCAGTGTGTATGTGTGTGACATCACCCTGCTTAGCGATATGGACATAACTTTATATCTGATTGGGCGACATCCCATTTGGACGACTCCCCCAACAACAAAAACTGAGTAGCTTCCCCTGCACGACCGGCGGTTAGAAGTTTCCACGCTACAAAATCAGTCTTTCTTTCTTTCCGAGTCATTGGAGTTGGTATGTAAATTTGTCAGCGTTCTTGCATGCCCATTTTCATTTAAGAGGACGCCCAAGTGTACTTATTCAGCTCAATCTTTAACTTAGATGCCCCAATCCGATACATTTCCACAGTCAGCCAAAAACCCGCCTGGCGAAACTGTAGACGTCTGCTACAATGTCGTCTGCTTCTATTCTTCATTTTGTTTCCTAAAAGATAATAGAACCCCACGATTTTAACTAAAGCTTTCATCTTCAATGAAAGGAATTCGTGATATAGCACCATTTAAAAGGCCAATCTGTCATGCGATTTTTGTTTGCCTTTTCTGACGTGTGATTGTGTGATCTAAAGTAACGTCACGGAGATTTCTATTGCTATGATGAATGATTTGTAGGGACAATTTGCATGCATATCAGACCCACAAAGTAAGTGAAGAAAAAAAGGACATTTGCAAAGCCTCGCACATACTACTACTACTACTACTACTACTACTACTGCTACTACTACGAAAATGCGTAAGAAAAATAAAAAGGCCGCAGATTTCAGTGTGTATTTCAATCATCCTACACAAAACTGTCTCGCGATTCCAAGAACAGACTTCCACAAACAGCTTTTTCGGATTGTGCAAAGTGTCGCTTTTTACTGTATCAATAGTGGGGGGGGGGGGGGGGTGTGTGTTGCGGCAAAGACTTCTCTTTTAAAACCTATTCAGTGCCAAGGACGTGCGCTGTTTATGCCAAGAGCAAGAGTGTCTCAGATTTATGCCAGAGATGCCTTTCTTTCCTCGCCCTGCTGGTAACATATAGGTGTAGGGAGCTTTTATTACACTGAAGAGTTAGTGATCGGTCCACAGACATGAGAATGTAAACAAAGAGGGCTAGAGAGACAGGCCTACACAACCACAGTGATATTAAAGTGGAAGGTATGTTGCGAGGATATGTGAACGGATGGTTCAGTAATTTATGGTTTTCTTTTATCAAAGTAACTAAAGGTTTCACATGGTTTAACCCTTATCATTCGGAATACACCAGTGTGCGAAATAAGTTTGAAGTGTGGTGCCAGAATAGCTTGGCGCCTGAGGCCTTTGACTATGATACTTCAAGGGTGGTGCCAGAATAGCTTGGCGCCTGAGGCTTTTGACTATGATACTTCAAGGGTGGTGCCAGAATAGCTTGGAACCTCAGTCGCGCCAAGCTATTCTGGCATCACCCTTGAACTAAAGCCATTGGTCTATATCTTTATCTGTAAGTACTATAATGTAGCTTGCATGTGGCAGTGTACAAATATGTAGCTTTTAGCCTCAGTATGACATGGGTTAACTCATTCTACCCCAGCAAGATAAGGATCAACCATGATAGTTCATGGGTGATGCCAGAATAGCTTGGCGCCTATGGGCGCCAAGCTGTTCTGGCATCACCCTTGAACTATCATGGTCGATCTGTGTCCTGCACTAGAGTGCAGTCTTATCATGGTCGATCTGTGTCCTGCACTAGAGTGCAGTCTTCAGAGGACAACGGCAAAAATTGGGGATTTTGGTGTTCGGGTCGAATGAGTTAACTAAATTACATTCACCAAACAAGGATACTGCAGTAATTATGTATATCTGATCCCAAATGTCAAGTTTACATGGTTGTAGTTGACATTGTTTTGCAGCAATATTTTCACCACACTCAGGACTATATGCACACCCAGCGCCAGATGGCAGCAGAATATGCAAAAGCATCCCGATCTGTGCACGCCCCTTCCAGGCACATGACCAAGGCCCACAAAATATTTCAGCTGCCTGAGCAGCAGAAGGTTAGCCCAGCCTCTGCCGGAGAGGGTGCATCTGGTAGGAGCGGGCATAGAAGCCAGGGGATAGACCCCAATTACAAACTGGTAAGCGATTCTATAATCATCCTCATTTTATTGGCTCACGTGCGAAGCAAAAGGGAGTCAAAAGGGCCAGTGGTCGTCTGTCCAGCGTCCGTCCGCCGTCCGTGGTAAACTTTAACGTTGGCATTTTCTCCAAGACTGTTCAAGCCGCTAACTTGGCCCAAGGATACTTTGTGGCAAGACCTTTCTAAACATTCCAATTTGAGTGACATCTCGCAAAGGTCAAGGTCACAGGAGATGAGGGAATAGGCCAAGAATAGCTATATTTTGACATAATTTTTTTTTGTTACACATACTATTCACAACTTCAAACGCAAACTTGGTTAAAAAAAACAAACATACCTGATAATAAGATCTGTGCATAATAATTTGGTCGATCCCTCAGAAAGGTCACGGGTCACAAGCCATATTTTGACAAAAGATGTTTGTTATCAAATACTGTTCACAACTTCAAACCAAGTTTGGTACAGATATACCTGATGGTAAGACCTGTCTATGCATACTAATTTGGATGACCCCTTGGAAAAGTCAAGGGTCACGAGAGGCCGGCAAGTGTGTGTAAAATACATACATACGCACCCCAGGGGTCCGATGATAGTAGCTTTGACTAATGCAAATCCATTTCGCCACCGCGTGCGCGCCAGTGCCTATACTAAGCTCAAGACAAAATACAAGGGTGGAAACGAAGACGCCCGCGAAATTTTAGATGTGGCCGAAAGTATCCAAGCATGCACGGACCTCTTTCTCAACGTTTAGAGTTGAACGTTAAACCCTTTAGTAGAGAGCCATTGTTTTCTGCTGTGTTTACTCTAAATTCGAGGAGAATTACTCGAAAAGATATTGACAACTGAGCAGTGTTTAAAGCAGACTCCATTAAATTAGGCCTTTTGGGCTGGGGGAAATATGTACCTATAATCCGTGAGCCAGTCTTGACTACCGTGCACCCCCCCCCCCCCCCCCCCCTGCCCCTCACCCACAATACTCAATAAGATGGGTTTCAAAGTGTACCTTAGGATATCCTGAGATGTTTAAGCCATGTTTCCCCTAAAATCCTTAGGAACACACCAGAGATATAGCCGATGGCGCAAGGGTACCCCCATTCAGGCTCTTCGCGGATCCTAAAGTGAGCTTCAGAAACATTTTCCTCTAAATAAATCAGAATTTATTACAGGAGCCCAAATCAGGCAATATGATGTTAACGCATACCGTCTGCATCCTCAGCAAAAGCAGAATAAAAATAATATTGAATGTGTGGCTCACAGTGATGGTATTTGTGCAACCAGTAAATGGCCATTTCTGCAAAATCGCAGAAAAAAAAAATATATTAATGTTTCCGATGCCCTCAGGAAATTTTGTATACAACTGATAGGTCTTTTTTTCTTAAAGGTTTTATTGGTAAGGGTAGAGTATCACAGTTACTCCCAACCTGATTTTATGATGCTGTGATGCATTTAGGTTCACAGTAGCTGAATCTGCTGCCCTACTCCCATTTTATCAGTACGCATAGGAACACAAAATGATCCAAAAAATTGCTTACGTCATACTCCTCTGTTTAAATGTTTTTGTTTCCATTTTTTTTTTAAAACAAAGTATGCACAGTGAGTATAAAAATCTGTGATCATTTCATTAATTTCAATGTGACCCATCAATTTAATTGTAACTATTTTGGATTAAAAACATAAAAAGGGGAGGGGGGAGTCTGTAGACAGGGGCTGCTGCTAAAGCTTTTACCGTCTGGATTTCGAGGCATGAATGATGATGTACTGATGGCTGAAAGACTTCCTCTCCAACAGAATTGCATGATTGAAGTGAACGGCACACTCAGCAGTCTTGTCAAACTCAGGGAAGATGTATCTCAGGGAGGTGTCGTGTCTCCGAAACCCTTTAATGTCCGTAAAATATGTGGAACGTTGGACTGTATTCTGATCAAAATGTGACCAATCAATTTGTTTGCTGTTTGTTATTGAAGAAAAAAGGCAAATATGATAGACTGAATGAGTGAAACTAGCTGATCTTTTAGGAGATATTTTACCTAGGGTAAGGCGAGTCTAGTATGGTCTTTTCTTCTCATTTATTTTCGTCTAGAAAGGTGTAAATATGAATATGCTTAATAAAGTTTCATGGTTCCTCCCAATGTTAAGAAATACTCCAGATAGCTCTAAGAATGTCACTGCATCAGGATAATGACCCATGTTCTGCATCTTGTCAAGCCTGGCATGTTTGGTTTGTGCAGGGAGTGTTTCATATTGTTGAAGTATCTTGGTACCCCACTACTCGTCTGACCGAACTGGTGTTTGCTTGCACCAGGTTGTTGCTGTAATTTGTGCCAATGTGGTCCCCACCTGTTTCTTCATCAGGGACTTTTTCCATGGCTTCGATGTGAGGCCTCCACCTGAATCCCGTAATTTATTTGTTGCCAGTAAAGTTGGCCTGTCTGTCTTTGGTACTGGAAGGTCTCCAGTTTTCAAGGTGATCTCTTCCATCTGATTGAAAGAGATGGTCTAGCTCAGTTTGAGTGGACATCTTTCATTCCAGCTGCTGACTATTGGCAGCATACTGGATTCTGCAGGAGGCTATTTCAGTATGTTCTGCTGCGTTCCACACGACAAAGTCATCCGCATGGAGGATGTTCAACACGAACCTTGGTACTGCTGTACTGTACTGATGTCATTAATGTAGACCAAGAACAGCATCAGACACATCACCTCCCTGAGGTAACCTTCCCTGAGTTTGACAAGACTGCTGAATGTGCCATTTACTACAGTCTTGCTGTTCTATTAAGTCTTTTTTAACAGCAGCCCCTCTTTACAGACGTTTCCCCCTTTTTATGCTTTAACAAAACAGAATTACAATTAAATTGATGGGTCACATTGAAATTAATTAAATGATCACAAATTTTATGCTCAAAGTGCATACTTTGTTAAGAAAACTGGCAACAAAACTATTTAAACAGAGGAGTATGACATAATCAATTTTTATGATCATTTTGCGTTGCTTTGCGTACTGGTAAAATGGGGGTAGAGCAGCAGATTCAGCCACTGTGGCCTCTAAATGAATCACAGCATCATAAAATCAGGTTGGGAGTAACTGCGGTACTCTATCCTAACCATTAAAACCTTAAAAAAAAAAAAAAAAAAAAAAAAAAAAAACTATTGGTTGTATACAAAATTTCTGAGGGCATCGGGTACAGCGTATGTTTGCCAAATTGACAATTTTAAATTGGAAAAAGCTATCATAAAGGATGTCGACTTTCCTCATTTTCTTGCACTTTATGCTCACATTATTGAAACTTAATTGGTAAAGAGAGGTCAAAATGAAATGAAATAACTTTAGTATTTTTTTCTAATTAATTTTGTGTATTTTTACACCTTGGGGGTAGGGATACAAAATCAATCAATGAGGCACTCATAGTGATCACAACATCACCTAGTCAAGTTTATAATAATTGTGACATCCTGTTTTAATGATGTAAGCCTGAAAATGGACTGCCAGTGCTATAGAAAATGTCTGAAGGCATCTGCCACATTATTTTTCTCTTTTTTGTGTGTGTGATTTTGAGGAAATGGCCATTTTACTGGGTGCACAAATACCTTCTCTGTGAGCCACAGATTCAATATAATTTTTATTCTGGGTTTTTTTGTTGTTTTTTTTTTGCAGAGAACGCAGAAGGTGTGCCTTAACATAATAATGCCTGATTTGGGCTTCTGGAATGAATTCAGATTTATTTAGAGGAAAATGTTTCTCAAGCTCATTTTAGCATCCGCAAAGAGCGTGAATGGGGGTATCATTGCGTCATCGGCTATATCTCTGGTGTGTTCCTAAGGATTTTAAGGGGAACATCGCTTAAACATCTCAGGACATATATCAAGGTACACTTTGAAACCCATCTTATTGAGTACTGGGGAGGGGGGTGGGGGGTTGAGGGGGGAGTGAGAGGGGGGTGCACGGTAGTTCGGGCTAGCTCTTGGACTACTAAAGCGACTGCTGCGTGCAGCCCGGGTCACAAGTTCATGTCGACAGTAAGGACGCACTCTTTCTTTAATTTCATTGGATATGCTAATTTACATAAACCAATGAAAATGAGCTTTCGGCATATTTCCGACCTCATCTAAAACCCTAACTCAGATGTCTGCTATGGATCATGCTTGACTGTGCAAAAAGCCGTGATACTAAACTATCAGTTTTGATCGGAGGACAAGGCTGGTATAGATTTGTGGCAAAATATCTACTGAGTCTGTTCAGTTCGAGGTTTTAGGCAGATGGTTGCTTTGAGGGTTGAAAACTGCTCTGGAATCACAGTGCTTCGTCGATTCGTGGGCGTCTTCGTTTCCACCCTTGTATTTTGTCTAGAGCTTAGTATAGGCGCTGGCGCGCACGCGGTGGCGCAGTGGATTTGCATTAGTCAAAGCTGCTATCATCGGACCCCTATGATACGCACATACGTCGCTTCGCGCCAAATGTACGTTCAGCAGCGAGATTAGCGTAACTAGACATGACGTAATTTTTTTTTATATTGTGTTACTTCAATTGTTAGAGGTTTAGCCTGCCTGCCTTTGACATCATGGACATGCTGTTAAATCCGCCCCACCGCGACACGTCCGAAAAAGTCCCTTTTATAAATAGAAGGGACTTAAAAATAAACGGAAGCACAGAAAAAATTCATGTATGCCTGTCTTGTTTTTCTTCATGACTCTTTTTATTCTTCTGCAAGGCCCCTTAAACCACAATTGTGCTATTTCTGTCCTAATGCAGCTGTTTTTTGTGGTTTTTTTTCTTCTGTCCAGTTGGATGAACCTGAGAGTGCAAGCTCATGTGAAGACAGTGAAGACAGTGATGACGAGGACTTTGTTCCTGGCTCGAGTTCACAGGATTCAGACTGCGTGCCGCCATCAATCTCTGGGAACTCTGACACAGACAGTGTTGTATTTCCTTTGTTAGATTTGAAATGGCAGGTTCAGGGTGGGGAGGTGTTAGTGAAGCAAGTACCAGCAAGGTGCATGCAAGCTCACCGGAATATAAAGACAGTGATGACAAGGACTTTGTTCCCGGCTCGAGTTCACAGGATTCAGACTGCGTGCCGCCGTCAATCTCTGGGAACTGTGACACAGACAGTATTGTATTTCCTTTGTTAGATTTGAAAGTGGCAGGTTCAGGGTGGGGAGGTGTTAGTGAAGCAAGTACCAGCAAGGTGCAGTTTGCAGAAACTGGTGAATTAGGGGGTGGCAATGAGAATGTGGATAGGCAGAAGAAACATAACGTTGGGGGTGGGGAAAGAGGGCTTACAGAAGAAACAGGTGTGCACTTGTCACAGAGAAGGGAAGGAAAGTACAAATGGGACAAGAAACATGCATGCAAATTGTATAACAAACCAAGGGGAATTACTCAGCGCTGGACAACAGTTAGATCCCCTGCCCCTGCCTATCAGGCACCCAATCGCCAGCCCACAGAGAAATACGCAGGTATAGAATAAGACGATCATTTGCATCTTCAAAAAGATGCATCAGGTCTCTTATATAAACCATGTCTTTCTCCGGAACTTAGGAAGTAGGCAGGGGAAACATACATACACAAACACGAAGGTGCATTACTATATGTGGTCGGGTAAATACCCTGTATTCCCACAGTAGATGCACAGAACATTACACAACAATGTAACGATACAAATTTGCCTCGAGTTATACTGAGATACTCACAAACCAGATAGGTGAGGCTAGCGCTGGCAGAATTGTATAACAAACCAAGGGGAATTACTCAGCGCTGGACAACAGTTAGATCCCCTGCCCCTGCCTATCAGGCACCCAATCGCCAGCCGACAGAGAAATACGCAGTGTCATCAGAACTGACGATCATTTGCATCTTCAAAAAGATGCATCAGGTCTCTTATATAACCCATGTCTTTCTCCGGAACAAATAAGTTCCAGGATGCAGGAGTTGGGGAGACTATTAAAGACTCTCAGAGTGATGTCAGAAATGAAAATCGCCAGTCTCAATGCTGTGATCAATTCAGCTAGCTTTGATCATGTTGTCCTGGCTGTAAAAGAGCTAGCAGAATTTGATGAGGACACACATCAGTTCAAAAAAAGGTAATCTCGCACTGCGCATAGGCCATGCCTTGAAAAAAATGTTCACAGATCAAACAGTCACAGGCATCCAAACAGCTTGGGCTTGATTCAGATGAGAGGTGGCTGCTCGAGCTCTCTGAGGCCGAACGGTTTGACTCTGTCTTTACCGGGGACTGGTATGATTGTGTGTCAGCTACAGCAGCCCAGTCGTTTGGGAAAATGACGATGAACAAACCCAAGCTCATCCCATCATGTGAAGATGTTAGCAAAGTTCAAAAGCTGCTTGAGACAAGGATGGTTTCAGAAGATTATCCGACAGTGGTTAAAGCAACTCTTTGTGCCATATCACTTTTCAACAGAAAACGAGGGGGAGAAGTTCAGAGAATGAAGATATCAGACTTCCAGAATGCTAAGATTGGAATGATCACCAATCAAGATATCTTGAAAGGTCTCACAGAGGTTGAGAAGAAAATGGTGAATCATTTTCAGTGAGTGAAAATCAGAGGCAAGTTTAATAGGAGTGTTCCCATTTTGCTGACAAAGAAGATGATGGCAACTGTGGACAGAATCCTTCAAATGAGGCAATCAGTGCCAGCTCTAGCTAGTTCCCAGTACATCTTTGCCACACCTTCTGGTCAGAGGCCTTACAGAGGCCATGATGTTCTAAAGGAACATGCACTGCACGCACGAGTGTCAAACCCAGCCATGTTCACATTTACTCAGTTACGGAAGCAGGTTGCAACTTTGGCTCAGTCAATGGCCATCTCAGAGTTGGATCAGGATCAGCTGGCAGATTTTCTTGGTCATGATATTTGGATACATCGCCATATCTACCGCCAACCTCAAGATGTCCTCGAAAAGGCAAAAGTGGCGAAGATTCTTCTGTCAGTTAACAAAGGCATGATAGATTTTGAGAGTTGCATTAGAGATGAGTTAGGTGATGAAGAGATTAGCTTTGACAATGAAGACACATCAGAAACTTGCAGAGAGGTCTCTGGGAAAACAGCACCTGTGAATGAAGCAAGTACCAAGTCAACAACACAGGAATCAATGAGCATGACAGAGAAAAGATGTCCAGAGCCTGATGAAAATCTAGATAGTTTTGATGATGACAGTACTGCGTCAGCTCCTGTTCGAAAGAAAGCTAGATTTTCAAGGAAACCATGGGGGAAAGCTGAAGAGAAAGCTGTTCAAACTCGTTTCAAGACACACCTTGTCATGAACAAACTTCCTCGAAAGGCCAAAATAGAGCAGGCAATCGCAGAAGAGACCGCACTTAAACATAGACGCTGGACAAACATTAAGGATTACATCCGCAACAGACTGAAAAAGTTACAAAAGAAATGAATTGAGATGTTTTCTTACGCATCACACACACAGTGCAGGGTTCTCTGTGAAGTTACTTTCGATCACAATCACACATGTCAGAAAAGGCAATAAAATCACATGACAGATTGGCCTTTGAATGGTGTTATAGGACGAATTCCTTTCATTGAAGAAGAAAGCTTTTGTTAAAATCGTGGGGTTCTAATTATCTGTAACAAAACATAAATGATCATAGAAGCAGACGACCGTAGCAGGGAGCATCTAAATTAAAGATTGTGCTGAATAAGTACACTTGGGCATGCTCTAAAATGAAATGGGCATGATATACTGTAAAAACACTTAGCTTTGCAACTCCAGCGACTCGGGACGAAACACAAGATAATAAAACAATTTTCAACAAATGATTTATTACAAGAGTGTCATGATTGTGTTGGTTGTTACTATAAGGTACACTTGCATGCTATGCATTCTTTCAAAAGTCCGCCGTGAGATGGCCTTAGTTGCCTGCTCGGAGTTAAACTCAACTAACGAACTAACTAACTCTTTCAAAAGTCACATGAAGCATAAACTTTAGCGGAGTTGGTATACCTCGCCCTGTACCTAAAGACAGTGATGACGAGGACTTTGTTCCCGGCTCGAGTTCACAGGATTCAGACTGCGTGCCGCCCTCAGTCTCTGGGAACTCTGACACAGACAGTATTGTATTTTCTTTGTTCGATTTGAAAGTGGCAGGTTCAGGGTGGGGAGGTGTTAGTTGATAAGGACACACATCAGTTCAAAAAAGGCAATCTTGCAATGGGCATAGGCCATGCCTTGGGGAAAAAATGTTCACAGATCAAACAGTTGCAGGCATCCAAACAGCTTGGGCTTGGTTTTAAATTACATCATAAGTCTATAATGTATAAATGTATATTCCCTTTGACGTCACTCATGTCTGGCGTGATCCAGGTCGGAAGATATCTTCTTGATTTTTTTTACAAAAACAGTGGAGGAATAAAAACAAATACGTTATTGGTAGCAGGTGCTTGCGGCACGGACCCCTGCGACCAATAACTTATATTGTAGCCCTCTTCGTGATGCATCTTGGATGCGAGTTTTGTCCTAGTAAAGATCACCAAAATGTTCTAAAGTAAAAGGTTACTTAGTGTTGTTCATAACAACAAGCACGCTCAGTACTGGAGACGGCAACATCATGATATATTTTAAATTACATCATAAGTCTATTATGTCTAAATGTATATTCCTTTGACGTCAGTCATGTCTGGCCTGATCCAGATCGGAAGATGTGGGAGATTACATGCATAACATTGCAGCTCGTGAAAAGAAATCATGGTTGCTTGATTCCTAAGCATCGCACCGAAAGCAGTACGGTGGAAGATCTTCTTGCATGTAGCCATTGCGAAGGGCTCTATCAAAAAAAAGCTGATCTCTGTACACTCAAAACATTGCTGTCAGAAACCAGGAGAGTTTCAGTTCACTATCTCATCAAAACTGACCCCTTGCTTCTTGAGTATGGAAAGAGGTTATTTGACCGCAGGGACATTGAAGAACACACGGCTGGACAAATAAGTTCCAGGATGCGGAGAGTTGGGGAGACTATTAAAGACTCTCAGAGTGATGTCAGATATGAAAATCACCAGTTTTAATGCTGTGATCAATTCAGCTAGCTTTGATCATGTTGTCCTGGCTGTAAAAGAGCTAGCAGAATTTGATGAGGACACACATCAGTTCAAAACAAAAAGGCAATCTCGCAATGCGCATAGGCCATGTCTTGAAAAAATGTTCACAGATCAAACAGTCACATGCATCCAAACAGCTTGGGCTTGGTTTTAAATTACAGCATAAGTCTATTATGTATAAATGTATATTCACTTTGACATCAGTCATGTCTGGCCTGATTCAGGTCGGAAGATGTCTTCTTGACTTCTTTTACGAAAATAGTGGAGCAATGAAAACAAATACGTTATTGGTAGCAGGTGCTTGCTGCACAGACCACTGCCACCAATAACTTATATTGTAGCCCTCTTCGTGATGCATCTTGGATGCGAGTTTTGTCCTAGTAAAGATCACCAAAACGTTTTAAAGTAAAAGGTTACTTAGTGTTGTTCATAACAACAAGCACACTCAGTACTGGAGACGGCAACGTGGTGATATATTTTAACATCGTGATATATTTTAAATTACATCATAATTCTATTATGTCTAAATGTATATTCCTTTGACGTCAGTCATGTCTGGCCTGATCCAGGTCGGAAGATGTCTTCTTGATTTCTTTTACGAAAATAGTGGAGGAATGAAAACAAATACGTTATTGGTCACAGGTGCTTGCCGCACGGACCCCTGCGACCAATAACTTATATTGTAGCCCTCTTCGTGATGCATCTTGGATGCGAGTTTTGTCCTAGTAAAGATCACCAAAACGTTCTAAAGTAAAAGGTCACTTAGTGTTGTTCATAACAACAAGCACACTCAGTACTGGAGACGGCAACGTCATGATTTATTTTAAATTACATCATAAGTCTATTATGTATAAATGTATATTCCTTTGACGTCAGTCATGCCTGGCCTGATCCAGGTCAGAAGATGTCTTCTTGATTTCTTTTACGAAAATAGTGGAGGAATGAAAACAAATACGTTTTTGGTAGCAGGTGCTTGCCGCACGGACCCGTGCGACCAATAACTTATATTGTTGCCCTTGCTAGAACTCAGTATATTTCACCATTTTATGAATAGAGGCACAGAAGTCGCTGAAACCCTTTACATCTCAGAGGCAAAAACTAGTTTTTCTCATCACAAAGTTGCGGGAAAAATGTTTGACTGCTCTTGATTGTTTGATCTGAGTTGTTTACAAACAATTACTATGATTTATATGTATGCACCTTTGATGTGATTAATAAAGGCTGAAGTTTCAAGTGATCTCTTATGTTGTCAGTTAATTAATTAATGTCAGTGTTTTGTTTTGTCATTTTTTTAGTGTTAGTTTCTTCCTCCGAGTCTTTTCCTCTCTTTCGTATTTTTCCACACTTTTTAACCCGTATCATACTGAGGCTGAAGCTTTCAAATTTGTACACTGCCATATGCAAGCTACATTACAGTACTTACAGATAAGGACATAGACCAATGACTTTAGTTCAAGGGTGGTGCCAGAATAGCTTTGAACTATTTTAGTCAGACTTGTTTCACACACTGGTGTATTCCGAATGATAAGGGTTAATATTCAAAATGCTCTGTTGCTGTTTGTCTCAAACTCCAGAGCACATTAAAAAAAAATGTCCCTTATAAGTTCCAGAATGCCATGATAAACTGTTGTGCTTCAGAGGGACAAAACGTAGCAACGATTAAAAGATTTCCTCTGTGAAAAACATAATCTAAAGGTTAGGGGCCAGTGTTCACTCAATTTTGCACAATAAAATGTTAAAAATGTTAATGCACACATACAACTCCATGCTTAAATGACTGATTTGAAGCGGCACCCATTTTCACTGTAATGCCAGTTTTTGTGTGAGAGGCACCCACTTTATTGGTAGAAACCCAATTTTTCTCCATACAGTGGCTCTGTTTCTTGAAAATGTCTATTTTATTTAAGTTATAGAGCTTAGTTATAAGGTGAGTTCTAAACATTCACATCAATTCCATAGCCCTAGAATAAATAGAAATATGGGAACCCATTCTCACATAAAATGGTAGGTAACCCACTTTGAGGCTTTTGTCTCCATGTGTGTGTGTGTGTGTGTGTGTGTGTGTGTGTGTGTGTGTGTGTGTGTGTGTGTGTGTGTGTGTGTGTGTGTGTGTGTGTGTGTGTGTATGTGTGTGTATATGTGTGTTTGTGTGTGTGCTTTTGAGTGCGTGCTGATGGGCGGGCGAGAGGATGTGTGTGCGTGCGTGCGTATGTGTGACACAGGACACGCCTTGGAGATTAAACACATACGTATTAAGGTTCTGATAGTGTCACAGTAGATCAACTGTCGCTATACAATGTAATGCATAGAGCTCAACTGATATGCGTTGTCGCGGTACAGAACAAATACGTATTCAGCTTCAGATTACGATGATGCATTTAACGGAGTTTAACTAGTGTGGTGGATTCAAATGTTGCAAACAAGCATGAGGCGATCTTGCTCCTGCAAAAAGTAAATGCTCGGATATTTCAGTTCGGGTAATATAAATAAT
Source organism: Semisulcospira habei (assembly GCA_036245525.1). Taxonomy (NCBI): domain Eukaryota; kingdom Metazoa; phylum Mollusca; class Gastropoda; family Semisulcospiridae; genus Semisulcospira; species Semisulcospira habei. Next base: position 279,483,885 of record BTPG01000001.1, read on the forward strand.
GAGATGATATCATTTGTGTGTTGACAGATTACAGGGAATCCTTCAGTGTGTCAGCCCGCGGTCCGTCTTCATCAGTTGATTTGAGTGTTCATAGTCTTTGTAGTTAGTTCATGGACCTTGTTGTGGGTCATGGACCTTCTTGTTAGTTCATGGACTTGGTTGTTTGTTTATGAACTTTCTTGATTTTTTTATCTGCTAGATAGTTACTTAACCCCTTCACTACCCGCGGACGTAGATTGTGTAATGAAATCATCGTTAATTAAAAAGTAAAAGATCCCAAGCGGTCAAAGAAACGTGAATACAAATAGTGAGGGGCCCAAGGCTCATAAAACAGCTCGAATGTTCACTTCATAGTAGAGACATGCCACTTGGTATATAAGTAAACAGTACCTCTCCGAACAATATTAGCGTCAGAAACACATTGACAGCGCTCTCAGATGGGAACGGCCATCGATTAATTAGGTCAACCTGACCCATAAACTCTTTTGTTCTTGTTCTTAACCATAACTATTGTACATACAACTGGTTTGAACTAAAAGCAGCATGGAAGTTCAATATGCAAGCAAAGGAACCTTCATGATATATCATGCAGTCAGAATTTCGCCGGATGTGATATCTGATGGGTCACAGTTAATTAGGTCATGACCATCTGCCCATTTTATCACGACTACAGATTGATCCTTTAGCATAGCTGAGAAAACTGTGATCAAGCACACGTGAATGTGGCGCTTGGACCGTTGAATACGTTCCTTCTATCAGTATTACGGCATTCAGATTTGCCGGATGTGCGGATATCTGATGGGTCACAGTTAATTAGGTCATGACCATCTGCCCATTTTATCACGACTACAGATTGATCCTTTTAGCAGTAACTGAGAAAACTGTGATGACTCAAGCACAACGTGAATGTGGCGCTTTGGACCGTTGAAATACGTTTCCTTTCTTATCAGTATTAACGGCATTTCAGAATTTTGCCGGATGTGCGGATATCTGATGGGTCACAGTTAATTAGGTCATGACCATCTGCCCATTTTATCGCGACTACAGATTGATCATTTTAGCAGTAACTGAAAAAACTGTGATCAAGCACAATGTAAATGTGGCGCTTTGGACCGTTGAAATACGTTTCCTTTCTTATCAGTATTAACAGCATTTCACAATATTTTTTTTAGCATTAATTAATTAGGTCAACATGACCCCTTTCAGGTTTATTGCTTGCTTGTTGTCTCTGCGTTACGGTGTGGTCTGGTTAGTATTTTTCACACATGTACAAACGTAAACTGGACTTTAAAACCTCTGAGATAATCAAAAATTGACATTAATTTCCTAATAACTCTTTCTCACATTTTGCATTGATTACGCCTTAAGTCCCATCTGCAACTGTGTCCCTTCAGCGCCCCTTCCATGTACACATGTACAACTGCAGTGTGCCAGTCAGTCACAAACATTGAAACATAAGTCAGTGTATTCTTGTTTGAGTTCAGACGCACAATATGTTTTCCTTTTTGCACGAGCATTTTAGAAGCGTTTCGAGTGTCTACTATGATTACCCGACAGATGCCTGTAATAATCATGAGGTCACCACTGTTTATTTTAAACATCCTGTGAACAGTCTCCCATCATGATCACAAACTTTTGTTCACCATAGGTGTCTGGCCAAAACCACTGTATTCCCTTTGCGAGGGCATACGGAGGCTGGTCCATTGCGAGAACAGATGTTTGTCAAGGATTCAAATGTTCTGTGGCTTCTTTAATCAAGTTCATGACATGCTTGATCAGTGCTGTCAAATGGGCATTCTCTAGAAGCAGCGGCAAAAGTCTGATGATGGCAGGTGGATCTTCAGCAGACGATCGTTGCGAGGCATGGCAGAATGCCCAAGATAGTGCTTCCTGGTCGTGGACCGAAGCATTTTCTAAGCATGTGTGAACATTTTGCTTATGAGGACCAGGTGACTGGGGTACAAACTGCTCTTTTGATGGAATAGCTACAGGTAGGACATTGGTCTTCTTCAGTTTCTGGGAGCTGTGGGATGCCCTGGTTGTCCTGTTCTCTGTCAAAGAGTGGCACAGATTGTTCTTGGCCCTCAGTTACTGTGTGTTGAATCAAGGATATACCAGTGCCATAAAAAGAGTCGGACGCTGTTGTTGAGCTAGGATTATGGTCAATGTTGTCCACAACACCTGCTGTGAAGACGCCCTTCATCATATTTATAGGGACAACAACACCGTCCACTTCGAATCGTTTGATAGAGTTTGCAATCTGTGATGAGATGGACATCACACGTTTGTGTGAAATTCCTAGCCCTAGAGAAGACAGTGTATCGACCAGCTCTTTCTTTATTGTCTATTCATGGACTTTGAGACTTAGACTTAGGCAGTGGTGTTTTTCTCTCCTTGTTGTGACGTTGGAAGGAAGGGTTTTTCCTCGAGAGTCTCCGGTAGTTGAAGGCAATAAGCTGTGATGGCGTGAGAACAGCTTGTCTCTGAGAATAATCAACAGGTTCAGACTGCTCAACTGCCGCTGGTCCACCCAGAATAAAATAGACCAAAGCTGTTAAGGATGCTGGCACAGATCTCTCTTGGCACTGTTTCTCAAATCTTCCATTGGATGCAGCTTTATATCTGAATATTTCCTTTATCACCACTTCAACTGCTCTGGCTAACTCAAGGGCTTCAGAGTCACGGGTACAAGCCTTCTTTACGGCATCACCCAGGTCTCTGTTAAACACAAGAACGACCTCTCTGCCTTGGTAAGATGGAAGATCTGGTAAAGCTACCAGAAGCTTTTCTCTTAAACGTTTAGAATGTACCCTGTGAGCAACTTTCAGGCCAAAGCCATACAAGCGAGAAGCATACAGACGACAAAGGTTGGGTATTGTGAAGACTGGTGCAGTATCGGGATCCTCTCTGAAGCTCTCCACGTATGCCACAAGTTCTGCAAAAGCGATCGCATGCAAAGTTGAGGCATCGTCCTCATCAGGTTCCTCCTGTGAAGTCGTAGGAGAACGTCTGTAGAAGGCTGTAAGACACTTCAAGTGATATTTGGATTCAGAGGGCACCATCTCGTTGTCAGCAAGTTTTCAAAGCAGATGCCGGTCATTGAGTAGATGGGCATGACTGTGGACCTTGAAATCCAATGTTAATCTCCATGCTTCATGTAATCCGGCTGAGCCTGGGGGACCATCACAAGTACACAGCCTGTATCCCGTTACCCGGCTTCCCGAGTGTTTCTTCTCTTCTGCATTGCCACGTGTTGATAGTGCTGATGATGTGCTGACTGCTTTCCTAGTTTTCACTGGACTTGCAGAAGGTTCTGTTGTCTTTCTTTTCCGCTGCAAAATTGTGTTGCTGACCTTTGTTCGTCGTGATGTGTGCCAAGATGCAGAATGTTTTTGGAATGTTTCTTCAAACCCATCGCCGTAATTAAGTAGGTTCAGGCTGACTGACAGGACAGCATCCAAGTTCTTCAAATCCTTCAAGATTCTCAGCAACTTATTTGTAGCCAGCACCGTCTTTTCTTGCTGGACAGACACTGAAGTGCCTCGCTAGTTGTCTCTTGGCACAAGGCACACAATGACCAGTCAATAACTTCCACAGATGAAGCTGGTTGACTGCTTAAATTAGGAGCTTGGACAGGTCGATATTTTCTTGGTGTCGACCAAACACTGCAATAGAAACCAACTAGTCTATTTAGATACGATTGTGATCAGTGTGGGTTTCCATACTTTTTCACTTGGTCAGGCGTGCGTGTACTCCATACAGAAACCTGTCTAATTCGACCAATTTTAATTGAGAAAAAGTGAGCGAAAACTAGCATAACATCGTTTGAAATTTCTTGTTATTGTCATTCAAGTTCAAACTGAATCAGACGTACAAACAGAAAGCATTTTGACGCGGTTTCTTTGTGTTGTTTGAAGTATTCTAGCGGACAAGTTTCTTTGTATTTGTGATCAGCCTTTCAGACAGTTAACTTGACATGTGCCGTAATTATAACACCATGACACGAGATATCACTTTTGCAGGGCGGAAAAAAGAAATACAATGAAAATGTACTTATAATACAGACGCTGAGTATGAGGACTATTCCGCATCGAAACGAGTCTAGAATAGCGTGTGCTATCATCCGGTGCTGTTTTAGATATGATGGCCTGGACTAAAATAATCATCTGATGTTCGTAAGATCAGCAGCAAACACAACTAAAGACCAATACGTGTGTGTTGACATTTATATTATGGGTGTCGCATTTGCCCTATGTTGAAAAACCATTGTATTCAACGTTTCTTGCAAGAAAGACTCATACCTCGAGCCCTCACAACACGGATTTTTATATGGCAGGGATGCAGCATACCATTACACCGCCGGCGGGTTAAGAGGTGATGACAGAAACAAAACGGATTTGGGTTTGGGGCGGTCCGTGGCGCAGTGGTTAAGACGCCTGCCACCAATGCTAAAGGTGCGAGGTTCGATTACGGGTTCCGGCGTCGGATTTTTCTCCTCTAGTAAGTGTCACCGTTAATTCGGGCGGACCGTCGGGGGTTCTTTCTCCGGGTACTCCGGCTCTTCCTCCCCCTCCACTTTGGTATCAGTTTCAGTCCACTTAATCAAATTTCAAATACAAACGATTTTGAATTTCCAAAAACTACAGTAGCTCGCTTGAGCTTGCCCTTAGCACCACGTGAAAGTTCTGTGTTTACGTTCAGTGTGTGAGTGAATGCGCGTAGTGATTCACGTGAGCGTGCTTGTTGGGTTCAGTTCGCGGCGGCGCTTTGAGCCGATTTTCAATTGGGATAAAGCGCCTATTTAATGCGCTTATTATTATTATTATTAAAACAGGAAACATCGGCGCGTGGGCTGGCAGTATTAATGCGTAGGTATGGAAGCCCAGTGCTGCCACTCTTACAGTTATTGGCAATTTTAATCGACTAATGACCTTCTCATAAACATCTAACAACGTGTTTCTGACGCGCAGGGTGATCATCTAAATTATCTTTATTAGTGGACAAAGTGGCAAGTCTCTACCCTCCAGCGAACAATCATGTTCCTTGGGCCCCTCACTAAAAGGATACAAGGTAGTGTCAAGCCGTCCAGAAACGTGGATACAAAAGATACAAAGTAGTGTCAAGCAGTCCAAGAAACGTGGATACAAAGGATACAAAGTAGTGTCAAGCCGTCTGAGAAACGTGGATACAAAGGATACAAGGTAGTGTCAAGCCGTCCAGAAACGTGGATACAAAGTAGTGTCAAGCCGTCCAGAAACGTGGATACAAAGGATACAAAGTAGTGTCAAGCCGTCCAGAAACGTGGATACAAAGTAGTGTTAAGCCGTCCAGAAACGTGGATACAAAGTAGTGTCAAGCCGTCCAGAAACGTGGATACAAAGTAGTGTCAAGACGTCCAAGAAACGTGGATACAAATTAGTGTTAAGCCGTCCAGAAACGTGGATACAAATTAGTGTCAAGCCGTCCAGAAACGTGGATACAAATTAGTGTCAAGCCGTCCAGAAACGTGGATACAAATTAGTGTTAAGCCGTCCAGAAACGTGGATAAAAATTAATGTTAAGCCGTTCAGATACAAAGTAGTGTCAAGCGACCGAGAAACGTGGATACAAAGGATACAAGGTAGTGTCAAGCCGTCCAAGAAACGTGGATACAAAGGATACAAAGTAGTGTCAAGCCGTCCGAGAAACGTGGATACAAAGTAGTGTCAAGCCGTCCGAGAAAGGTGGATATAAAGTAGTGTCAAGCCGTCCAGAAACGTGGATACAAAGGATACAAAGTAGTGTCAAGCCGTCCAGAAACGTGGATACAAAGTAGTGTTAAGCCGTCTAGAAACGTGGATACAAAGTAGTGTCAAGCCGTCCAGAAACGTGGATACAAAGGATACAAGGTAGTGTCAAGCCGTCCAGAAACGTGGATACAAAGTAGTGTCAAGCCGTCCACAAAACGTGGATACAAATTAGTGTTAAGCCGTCCAGAAACGTGGATACAAATTAGTGTCAAGCCGTCCAGAAACGTGGATACAAATTAGTGTTAAGCCGTCCAGAAACGTAGATACAAATTAGTGTTAAACCGTCCAGAAAGGTGGATACAAAGTAGTGTCAAGCCGTCCAAGAAACGTGGATACAAAGGATACAAAGTAGTGTCAAGCCATCCAGAAACGTGGATACAAAGGATACAAATTAGTGTCAAGCCGTCCAGAAACGTTGATACAAAGGATACAAAGTAGTGTCAAGCCGTCCAGAAACGTGGATACAAAGGATACAAGGTAGTGTCAAGCCGTCCAGAAACGTGGATACAAAGGATAAAAAGTAATGTCAAACCGTCCAGAAACGTGGATACAAAGGATACAAAGTAGTGTCAAGCCGTCCAGAAACGTGGATACAAAGTAGTGTCAAGCCGACCAATAAACGTGGATACAAAGTAGTGTCAAGCCGTCCAGAAACGTGGATACAAAGTAGTGTCAAGCCGACCAAGAAACGTGGATACAAATTAGTGTTAAGCCGTCCAGAAACGTGGATACAAAGTAGTGTTAAGCCGTCCAGAAACGTGGACACAAATTAGTGTTAAGCCGTCCAGAAATGTGGATACAAATTAGTGTTAAGCCGTCCAGAAACGTGGACACAAATTAGTGTTAAGCCGTCCAGAAACGTGGATACAAATTAGTGTTAAGCCGTCCAGAAACGTGGATAAAATTAATGTTAAGCCGTCCGAGAAACGTGGATACAAAGTAGTGTCAAGCCGTCCAAGAAACGTGGATACAAAGGGTACAAAGTAGTGTCAAGCCGTCCCAGAAACGTGGATACAAAGGCTACAAAGTAGTGTCAAGCCGTGCAAGATACGTGGATACAAAAGTTACAAAGTAGTGTCAAGCCGTCCAAGAAAAGTGGATACAAAGGATACAAAGTGGTGTCAGCAAGAGGTATAGATCCTCATGAGCCCCAACAACCGCGGGGGCTCATGAGGATCTATACCTCTTGCAGCAGGGTGGTGTCCAAATTTTCTCGGCAGTCATGGGGTTAATGGACGTTGCTGTTAGTTCATGCTTGCTGTTGCTTCATGGTCTTTGTTGCAGGCTGTTGCTGGTCAGTACAAGTGACGCCACTCAGGTCCAGTAATGGCGACTGCCCAGCCTGCCCTGACCGAGTGCCCGGTGTGTAGCGAGCACTACACGGACCCCAAACTGCTGCCCTGTGCACACCGCCTTTGTAGACGGTGTGTGGTGTCATGGCTGCGGCAACATCCGGGTACCGGCCACCCCACGTGCCCTCTGTGCAGACGACACATCACGACAATTTCGGGTTTGTTATGTTTATAATGATGGTCAGTCAAAAACAGACTGTAAAATCCGATAGGGAAGAGAGAAAGTCTTATTTCAGTCGGACCACAAGTCGTAGATATATATAATTGGTCCGGGCGTGATAAATTTATATATATTTCGGCAGAGTAAATCAAAGTACATCCTGACTAAAGTAGCACAGTTTCCCGTACTAACGTCGTGCATGCCTTATGTGATGCAGCCCAGATTTTTTTTACTGAAGAAGAAATAATAATTTGGACTGCTTTGTTTGTATCAACTAATGCTTCAGGTGATGTCGTTACACTCAAATAATCGCGGAAGTGTTTTCTTTTTTCACAGCTGGTGCATCTGCTGAGAGCGTGACTGACCAGCTGCCTTCTGACGAAACAATGACCGCTCTTGTCAAGTGCACGGAGGCCCTGGAGGGTCCTAACAACTGTGCTGGATGTGGCAAGAGTGCTACATCTGATTTCTGTCTTCAGTGCTGGGAGAAGTACTGCCCTTCGTGTAGCAAACTCCATACCAACATGGCGCTGGGACGAAACCACACTATCAGCGCTTTGTCTGCACTCACACCTCAAGACTTGATGGCCAACAGACGCCGCATGTGTGAAACACACCCCAGTAACCAGGCGGACCTCTTTTGTGCCAATCACCAAGTCGCCATTTGTGTCACGTGTTCCAGTACCTCACACCGGAAATGTGACGACATCATTGGGGTACTCTCTCTCTCTCTCTCTCTCTCTCTCTCTCTCTCTCTCTCTCTCTCTCTCTCTCTCTCTCTCTCTCTCTCTCTCTCTCTCTCTCTCTCTCTCTCTCTCTCTCTCTCTCTCTCTCTCTCTCTCTCTTTCTTTCTCTCCAAATCAGGCCACCAAGCTATGAGAGTATCATTTGTTGTGACATGATGCCTCTAGTTTTTCTCTCAATACACGAAGGACAACCTTTACAGGTAAGATCTGAAGGCGGCCGAAAGCGTCAGGCTGTCAGAGACAAACTGACAGAGCTACAGAAAATGGCCGACTCTAACAACCAAACAGTGAGGACGCTGAAGCGTCAAAAATCGCGAACTGACGTCTGGCGCAAGCGAGAAATACAGAGAGTGACTGCTGTTCGCCAGCGTGTGTTAAAGGCTTTGGACGCGGGCATTGACAAGATGATGACTGACATTAACAGAGCTGCGTCCAGGGAACATCAGGAGATCCAGTCCCGCATTGATGCACTCTCTCTTCAGCTGGGTTACCTTGGCAACCAAATGTGAGTGTTGATATCCCATTGGTCTGTGATTTTGGACCTTACGTCCTTCAACCGCAAGGTCCAAAATCACAGACCATCACACATCTTCAAAGCATGTTATGTCCCCTGAAACCCACCTTTACCACCAGATCAACACTAGGTTGTGTCCCTTGCTGTTTTGTCTGTGGCAGGAAGTTACTGGAAGAGGAAGAGGCAATGGCGGCCGATTGCGATCTCGTTACCATGGGAACCTCGCTTCTGGACAGAGTCGCCTCCCTTACCCTAGACGATGATGTCAACGACGACGATGCGTCAAGAAAATATTGCGTGGCCATGTTTGATGAGGCCCACGTCAGTCGTCTGGAAATGGAGCTCAGGGAGATGGGGTCCACACAACAGTTGACGTGTGATGAACTGCTGGGTAAGCAATGTCACGGTGTTTGTCGTGTTCTGTATGCCTTGTCCTTGTCGTGAGCTGGCCATTGGGTGCAATAAGGAAGGTGGAAGTCCTTTGTCTACATGTTGGTCCTGCCTTCAGTGATTCCCCTTGTTTTGTATACAGTCGTTTAGCCGCTATTTCCTGATTGATTCATTGATTCATTCATTGATTCATTGATTCATTCATTCATTCATTCATTCATTCATTCAGAGAAGAACCCAACCTAGAAATAAGCGCGCTTAGAAAAGACAGTTACAATACAATTTATTAATATTTCAACATAGACAACTAGTCGTTTTTGTTTCTCCGTTGGGTTCTTCTCTGCATTTTACGCGCTTGGCAGTCCCCCTTTTAGTCTGGAATTCATTCATTCATGTGTTCATTTGTTCGTTCGTGTGGAGCTTGATAGCTCAGAAAGTAGAAATTTGGACTCTTGTCCGGATTGTCGCGGGTTCGAACCCAGCTGGGGTCATAATTTGTTCAGATTCTTTTCGGTGTCCCGTCTCTGAAATCGCCTTTAATGTGGACCAAACAACTAAATCCCCTTGAGCTCTAAATGTGTAACGTTTCTCGTTCGTTCGTTCGTTCGTTCACCTCTTCGCCATTCATCTGATCGTCCGTCCGTTCGTTTTTCGTTTGTTCGTTTGGTTGTTCGTTAGTTCAGTCATTAATTGACCCGTCTATCCATCCATCCATCCATCCATCCAACCGTTCTTCCGTACGTCCATCCATCCACCCATCCATCCAAACTAAATCGTGTCATGTACCACTTTCAGTCAAAGCGTTCCCACAACAGGATAAACTTCATGTTCTCTACCTTTACCCTGGGATCACGACACAGACCAGCACTGCCGCCGGCACGCGTGACTCAGACCAGTCCTGTCCTAGTGAGGACGTTGTGGACTGTGAGCCGGACTACGAGCTGAAGCAGTTCCCTCGCACTAAGGTAAACTGATTCTGCTGTATTGCAGACAATCACAATGCAACGTATTTACTGTATAAGATTACCCTCTTTACTGCCACTGCACGCGTATTTTGTGTCTTAGTTCTTTGTTCATTCAGCGACGAAAAGCCACAACCGTGCAAGGAACATGGGTACACATTGGCCTCAGCAAGAAACATATATCCTAATGAGCCCCCGCTGTCGCGGGGGCTCATCAGGATCTATGTCTCTTGCAGTTGGATCGAGTTCCCTTTTTCTCGGCAGTGAAGGGGTTAATTCCGCCCTGATTTGGCACAGGCAGCATGTCCATTTTTGTGAAAAGCGAGATTGTCATTGTATTATATTGAACATTTCGCTCTTCTCAGAAATGGCTTTTAACAAGTTGAGAAGAAGGTTTTCGTTCCGACGTCAGACTTAGTTGGTTCGTTCACCGCCGTGCGCTGGTCAACTAAGTCTGACGTCGGCCCGAGGGCCTTTGCTCACTGAGTTCTCCCAATCATCTTTCTTCTTCTTTGGTCTCTACAGCAAGTCCACATGACAGTGTGTAGACGTGGCCTGGCCAGCGGGCAGACAGTGAAAAGCAACGTGGAGAAAGCCCTGACCGACCTCTCACCGGGGCCACACGCTGTGATCTGGGGTGTGCCAGTACTATCTGACCGCCATTCACCCACAGTCAAGGCCAAGTGGGAGTCACTCACTGTGGACTGTTACCAGGAAGCCAAGAGGTTGCTCCAGCCTTTCCCGGCGGATAAACTGATCATCAGGTTCATGTCATATGACGATGAGAGTGAGTTAGATGTAGAGGAGTATTTGTCACGTGCATCTCAGGATATCCGGAGTGTGGTACAGGAGGCCGGGGGGCGGTGGGGCGTGTATCTGGATGATGAGGCAAAGGACGATGCTGAGTCTGACTGGTTTATTTCTCTGCTGGCACAGTTAAACTTATAACTCGACAGTGGCACACACGCGTATACTCCTTACTGAACCACACATAAATTGTTTAGTGTAGTCAACGTTATTCAATGTCGCCAGAAAATCCACTCATGACGGTTTGCACCTTAACCCCTTGACTGCCGAGAAAAGTGAACACCACCTAAGCACAAGAGACACAGATCCTCATGAACCGCTGCAGTTGCTAGGGCTCATGAGGATCTATTTATCTTGCTGCTATCACTTTGAATCCACGTTACTCAGATGGTTTGGGCTCTTTGGCTTTGAATTAACGAATATTGCAGAAACTCAGTCTACGCCACGGGGTAATTATTGAATATTTACAGTTAGTTTTGAAATTATCGCACGTGCATGAGGCATGAGGGTTGTTGTCGTTGCTCGTTTACTTTCATTCTGTTGCGGAGACACTATAGCTATGCTGTTACTTGGCAAAAGGCAGTATGTTCATTATTGTTGCGGATACACTACAGCCATGCTGTTACTTGGCAAAAGGCAGTATGTTCATTATTGTTGCGGATACACTACAGCCATGCTGTTACTTGAGCCATGCTCATTATTGCGAAAAGCGGGAGTTCCATTGTTATACGATACAAATCTCGCTTTTCTCAAAAATGGATATACTGCCTTTGCCAACTAACGACCAGCAGAGCTGGAGATGCATTGGTCGTGATAGATCAAGGGTTGTGCCAAATTAACTTTGCGCCTTTTTAAGTTAAAGCTAATCTGGCACCACGCTTGAACTGTCATTGCCGAATGTAATCTTACAAATCTGACAAACAGACTTTATTGACGACTCTCATGGTCACATTCCTATATATCAAGAACATGTTTTTGTATGCACATGACGTTTTTTCCCCGTGCGGCGCATTACTGAACAAATTTCTGTTTTTTTCCCGTGCGGCGCAGAAATTATGGCAAATAGGTAACACGATAAAAATGATTTCAATAATAAAATGTAATAAAAAAAAGAAAAAAAAAAGAAGATAAAACTTACGTCACGTCTAGCTACGCAAACCTTTCTAGAGAACGTCTTTTGGGCGCCAAGCGCGCGCGCGCGCGCGTGTGTGTGTGTGTGTGTGTGTGCGTGTGTGTGTGTGTGTGTGCGTGCGTGCGTGCGTGTGTGTATGTGTGTGTGTGTGTGTGTGTGATGGTGTGTGTGTGTGTGTGTGTGTGTGTGTGTGTGTGTGTGTGTGTGTGTGTGTGTGTGTGTGTGTGTGTGTGTGTGTGTGTGTGTGTTAGCCTAACAAGATGAGGATTTCATCTCAAAGTCTACCTTATTGTTTGGAGCTCACATGCGTTTATCTTTTAGCAACATTCAGAGTTGTTCATGTTTTGAGGCTGTTAATGTCATCTTATTGTTATTGTTGTTGTTACCCTTCGTCTGTCAGCAGCGCTTTTTGTCGCCAGATGGGGAGGGGGGGGGAGGTTGACTTGGTGGTGGTGGGGGGGGGGGGAGTTGGGGGTGAGGGCTAAGAGCGGGTGGGTGTGAACAAAGACAACTAATAATTTCATTAATTTGTTTACACTTTACACAATAACCCAAAGTGTCTGACAGTGTCAAGCATTTTTAACTTCGTTTGTTTGCAACTGCGGAGGCTCATGAAGATCTGTGTCTGTTTCAGTTGAATTGGGTTAATCTTTTCTTAGCAGCGGAGGTGTTAATCGCCTTGTTATGAACATCTCCATCGCAGACCCTACTCATCTTCGGCCCTGCACAACCCGAAATGGCATCCCTCCTCCCACTAAGACGACTGGACAGTTTGCCCATGAGCATTTCAACAAGGTTTGCCAATGTTCCTTCTTTGAATTGGGAAAGATCAGTTCAATTCGACACCTTCTCACTACCGAAGCAACTAAAACGCTTGTTACTTCCCTTGTTCTTTCACGCATTGATTTTTGTAATTTCCTTTTGGCTGGTGTTCCCCAGAATCTTCTAGATAAACTTCAAAGAGTTATGAACTGCTCTGCCCGACTAATTTACAGAGTACCGAAACGTGAGCACATAACACCCTTACTTGTTGAACTGCACTGGCTGCCTGTATCTCAAAACATTGTGTACAAGGTCTCTGTCATTTGTTATTAATGCTATTACCTGTTCTGCTCCCCCATATTTGTCCGACCTGGTTCATATTTACACGCCTTCAAGATCCCTCCGTTCAGCATCAGACAAGAGTATTTTCAAAGTTCCTAGGCGAAAGAAGTCTAGCCAGGGCCAGCGTGCCTATTCTTATTTCGGTCCAGTTACCTGGAACGATCTTCCATCCCGTGTCAGACATGCCCCAACTCTGTCTGCTTTCAAATCACTGCTCAAGACCTATCTGTTTTTTTATGCATACAGTTAGATGCATTTTCAGTGCATTAGCAATCTTTAGCAGTAACTGTTCTTGTAACGGTATGTGTGTATGTGTGAGTGTGAGCTTTTGATATGAGTCACTTTAGTGTTTGTAACATTTATTGTAGCGTTTTCTTTCTTGTACTGTTAGTTCTGTGAATTTTAATAGCACCATTCATTTGGAGGTTAAGCGCTATATAATGTACATCATTATTATTATTATTATTATTATTATTATTATTATTATTATTATTATTATTATTATTATTATTATTATTATGTTTTTAGCAACGAGCGAAATACGTCGCTATCCTTGGGTAGAGCAGAAAAATAATACGTCACATAGAGAATGTTTGGCTGCTTTGTAAAAAAAATAATCATAATATATATAAAAAAAAATTAAATAATAAAACAAACTAAGCCCATAGTTAGCAAATTAATGTTAGGCTTAATAAGTTTATTCCGGAGACATGTTCGGGAAAAAGAAAACATCGCCTTAAAGCTTCACTTTGACTTCCGGGTCACCATGCGTAGGTCAGTTTACCCAATATCGCATTTTGCGTATTCTAAGGGTGCATAATTATGGAATGTGTGCTACCTGCCGTGTATGCGTTCTTGAGGTGCACAGAAGCATAGATCTTCGCGAGCCCTCGTATATGCGTGGGCTCATGAGGATCTAGGCCTCTTGCAGTTACTTGTTTTTGCTATGTTCCAGCAGTTAAGGGGCTGCAAATTACAGTCGCTTTTAATTTAGTTTACAATATATAAAATATACTTTTTTTAAAAATGGATTGTTGATTGTGACATGATACAGGTCCGCCTCAGCATGTCTTGGTGTACAAGGGAGCCATTAAGTTAGACCGCGTTATTCAAGACCGCGTTATTGTAGTGCTGAGTTTTCATTGACTTGTGAGGTAAAAACTATTTGGTAAGCAAAAGGTCCTCGGCCGATGTCAGTTTTAGATGGCGCGCGCACAGCCGTGTGCACCCAAACCCAGACAGACCCATGTACATCCTCTATGTCTGATATCTCACCAGTATTTTGTGAACAAATAATTCATGGATGCACAAACGCATGAAAATAAGATAACTGCTCTTTTTTAGGGCGGCGGGGGGGGGGGGGGTAGAGGGGGGGGGCGGGGTTGCATTTTTTTTTAGAGAAATGTAAGTTGTTGTTGTTGTTGTTGTTGTTTTGTTGTTTTGGTTGTGTTTTTTTTTTTTTTTTTTTTTTTTTTTTTTTTTTTTTTTTTGGGGGGGGGGGGGGGGGGTTACAGACAGGGACATACCTGTGTTTTCCATACACAGTAATGTATTTTACCCATTGTCACCCCTTGTGCATGCAACCATCTGAATTACTTGTACAGTCCTGTTTACACAGCAGGCGGCTGATTGCACTAGGGGGTTAACTCTTGCTGTTGGATGTTCTTCGCTGAGAACCAGCAGTAAAGGGGTTTATGTGGTTATTTCTTATGTTTTTGAGCAGTTGATTGTGAAATGTGTCAAGATCATTTCGGTGTATTTCTTGCATTGTCGACTCCTCATTACTCATTCCTCCCCAAAGGCGTATTTCCCAAATTTTGGAGGCGTCTTCTAACGACTATGCACCAGTTGCAGGAGATGGATCGACCATGATAATTCAAGGGTAGTGCCAGATTAGCTTGGCGCCATAATCTGGCACTACCCTTGAATTATCATGGTCGATCCATCTTCTGCTGTAGTGCGTCAATGGTGAATGAATTAACCCCATTAGAACGCGGCCATGATGATCATCTATGGTGTTTACAGTTGGGTTATGGTCTTGGCCTTGAGTGTGTTGCTTTTATAATGAAGCATACATAAAGCAAAATGTTCTTAACTTAATATGCGATACCACAGGGCCGAAGTTGGCCGCAGTGGGCCCGCGTACAGTCGTGTTAGTGTAATCCGCAGTCGTGCTAGTGTGATCCAGTCATGTGCATGCCCACTGCGGCAGACGTCGGCCCGGTAGCCTTTTGCGTTCTGTGGTTTCCATCATATTAACAGAGTTGTGTGGTCAGCAATGTACAATTATAGCGAAGAAACTGAAACTGCTGAATTGTTTTTGTTCTAGTTTTATGTGATATTGTGAAAGAAGATCCATATATGTGTTGTGATAGTGTAACTTTTCCACATGTCGTTTTCATACTGAGCGAGGTAGATTTAGCTTTATTTCAAATACGTGATCGCAGCACAGATGTATATGACCAGCAGTTTATTATTATTATATTGACAATTGCATTGTTCACACACGTTTTGTAGGTGGTTTCTTGTTTGTAAAATGTAAGAGAATTATTTGTGTGAATTCGCTGCACCACCGACATTTTTTACTCACTTTAGAACACGGCCCTAATCGTCATCTATGCTCATTGCAGTTGGGTTCTACTCGCTTGATCCCCGCAGTTAAGATGTTAATGTTCTTATGAAACTAATACAAGAAATACCATATTGCTGGTTAACCTGACTGATAAAAGTTGTTTGTATGTTGTTGTTTGTTTGTTGTTGTTTTTTTGTTAAATGCTGTGAAAACAAGGACTTCAATGTATTTTGATGTTGTAACTTTTCCACACACAGATATGAATGAGGTCAGCATGAGGCATAGATACTCATGAGCTCCCGCATTTGCGGTGGCTCATGAGGATTTATGTCTCTTGCATTTTATTTTTTTCCTCTGTGATTAGTTAGTGAAGGGGTAGAAGAAGAATGTGATGAAGTTCAAACAATTGTTAAAATCTGGATTGCTGATTGTGAAATGTGTCAGAAACCATCTGTATGTATTCGTTGTGCCACCGACTTCTATAACCCCCTTGAGAACGCGGGGCTCACGATCATCTATGTCTTTCGTTGTGTTTTCTTGATCCCGGCAGTGCACGTGTTAATTTTTATGCCAAAGTGGAGAAAACAAAACTAAATGTTGATCTGTGTAATATTTTGATACAGTTGTGGTTTGCAGTGTTTACATTTCGTTGCAATGGTAACATGATTGGTAAATGAGTTTTCAAATTGTATTCTATGACATTGTGAAACAAGACTTCAGTGTAGTTTGATGATGTCACCTTTTAGCACACAATATGAACGAGACCGGCAAGAGGCATAGATTCTCATTAGCACCCGCGTATGCGGTGGCTCATAAGGATCTATGTCTTTTGCATTTGGACGTTTTCGCCGTGCTCCGGCTATGACGGGGTTGAAAGGTCAGTCGATTATAATGTAGTTCACAAGTTAAACATCCTGACTGTTGATTGTGCAATTCATCAGATTCAAAGTGTTGCTCTGTGCAATATCAGTAATACAGCTGTGGTTTGCAATGTGCACAATTCAATTAGTTTTTTGTTTGTTTGTTTGTTTGTTTTTGTTTGTTTGTTTGTTTTCTGGTAATTGTTTTATACGATATTACGAAACAAAGCTTCAGTGTAATTTTTTTTTGTAACATTTTGGCATAATGTTTTCTTATTGCTAGAGATGGCTTTCGCTTTATTTCAAACACGTTATCGCAGAATGCTTAGCATGATTAAATGTGGCAGTCTTCTTGTTCATACATGTTGTGGGTGGACTGCTGATTGTGAAATGCATCAGAATCATTTCTATGTTTACGTTGCACCATCGACTTCTCTGAAGCCCTTCAACACACGGGGCTCATGGTGATGTCTGCATTTTGCAGTTGGCTTTGCTTGATGGCGGCAATGAAAATGTCAGTGAATTTTCGTAAAGGAAGTGATAGAAAATGTAATGGAGTTACTTGGCATTATGTTACTAGTATATAGTTGTTTTTTCATGCAGTGTACACAATTTGTTTAAAATGTTAAACTGATTGGTAAATAGTTTTTGTAATGGTCTATAATTGTCGTGTGGTATTGTACTTTGTCCTTGTCTGGGCTGGTGATTTGGTGCCGTAAGGGGAGTTTACTGTTTGCTTAGGTATTCGCTCAGTTGGAATGATTCCCCTTGGTGCCGTTCGGAATGAGTAAAGAGAGCTGTTTTTCTCCATTGGTTTATCATTCCCATTGGTGCCATAGCAGTATGGGGAGCTAACTGTTTATGCTCGTGTTTGTCCATTAGTGTGTGATTCCCCCTGGAGCCATAGTAGTAAGGGGAGCTAACTGTTTGTACGCGTTTGTCCAGTGAGGCGTGATGCCCCCTGGTGCCAGATGGAAGAGACAACGGGAGCTAACTGTTTGTTTACTTTTTGTCCTGTGAATGATTCCCCTTTAATACGTGATCATACTATGGTAATAGACCTATGCATATCATATTATAACCAGACGTTTATTATTATTATATTGAAATACATTTCCCCCAACAGGAGTAGTGTTTTTTCTGCGTGTGAATGTGTGCGTGCGTACCTGTGAGGGACATTGTGTATGTCGGGAGAGGGTGGGATGGACGGAAGTGAGCTATATTAACCCCGTCACTGCCGTCAGGCACAAAGTATATCTTTGATATCACGGCAAATTCAAACGAAGCCCACCCACCCTGGGTAAACACGCACATAAATGAGGCCAACAAGAGGCAAAGACCCTCATGAACGCCCCCCCCCCCCCTTCACCCGCGGGGGCTCATAAAGTTCTTTGCCTTTTGCAGTGGGGTCGTGGCTGTATTTTCCTAGCTGTTAGTGGGCAACAACAAAGACAGGGGAAGCGGTTCGTTCGGGCAAGGGGTGGGGCAGGGCCGGACTGTTAAGGGGGGATGTGCCGTGGTGGTGGGGGTAGGGGGGGGGGAGAGATGGGCATGGGCTGGAAGCGGGATTAAGGGTTGGAGAGAAGGGGGTAAAGTGTCAGTCTGCGTCATATAAAAACGGCCACTAAATGGTTTCTAGGCCTCGTCCTATTGCTGTGGCGTCACTTCGCCGTGGTCTGTAGAGAAATACATTGTGCAAGGATGAAATCAGAATAATAAATACAGAGGGGTCGGCCAACACTCACAAACAATGTCAGTGATGCCTCCAATGTACATTTTATGAATATGAACGTTATGCATGAACATGTATGACCCCTTTACTGCCGGGGCAAGGCGAACTCTACCCGGCTGCAAGAGACATACATCCTCATGAGCCCCCGCATTCGTGGGGGCTCATGAGGATTTATGTCTCTTGTTATTCCCATGTTATTTATGCCTAACGTGTTCTCATTTCTGTCTGTGTTCTTCACGCTAATGTCGATAAGCGTACCTGCAGTGGTTTCAGACGTGGAGCGAGGGGGATACGATCCATGTACAACATGAATGTCCATAAACACAACCACTGTCACGCAGACACCGGGACAGGATTCGAACCCACGACCCGGCTATTCCCTTCGCTCTCCAGCTCCGACGTTTAACCGCCTGAGCTATTTCAGACTCTCTGTTTTTTTGTTACTGTTGGTGTGATCCTTAACTAGGGATGAACCACTGAGGAACCCCCAGGACCCGCCTGTAATAATTACCGTTGCTGTTACTGATGTAAACAGTTTGAAGTTCGTCTCAATGTCAGATTGTGTACTCTATTTGTATAACATGACCAAGTTCCACTGTGTGTCCTAAAATGCGAGTCTGACAATAATGAAGAATCAAACATCAAGAAAATTATCACTAGCAAAACACACAATGAATATGTACACAAAATAATAACTACTTACAGGGCATTCGACCCGCAGTCCAGTTTCCAGAAACACAATGAAATACTCGATGTGAAGCCGGCCGCTACTAGCTATATGCACTAATACTAGTACGCAAATAGTCGTCTGCTACAAGCCGGCCGGATGCTCGGCTTTAAATAGGCATAGCGCGGGCCGCAAAGAAAGCAACTCCCTGGCGTAGCCGAAACGGCTCGTCTAGGCGAAGAAAATAGCAAAAATTGTGTTAGTTCAAACCTGAATAAACTTTAATAACTAGCGAACTATACGTTCAATACTAATAAATCTTAGCATTTCCGAAAGAGAATTTAAAGGGCTTTTCAATGAACTAAATCAGGAAACGCTTAACGCTAAACTGAAATTAATATGATTTTTTTTTAATGACTGTCACACAAGCCAAGTGAAACGTGAAAAAGCATGAAAAACGTAAATCTAACTAAGACAGGTTACAGATCGTACAAAACCAAAAGATATTCTAAAAGCAGGAACTGTGCTGAATCTAATGACTATCGAAACAGCTTTCTACGTTTAATAGAACGGGAGCTATGAGACTTCAAAAATAAACAAAAAACACAAGTTACAAAACCATTACTAAAACAGAAGACTCGCCGCAACACGCAAGTGGTGCTGTCACAGCTAGCGGCTGAACCGGGGAACCTCAGACGTGGACTAAAAATAACTACATGGGGACAGAGGCTTATGGCGCTCTGCTACACGTGCTTCCTAGCACCATCTTTTATAGTAGAACAACTTTCCAGAATAATTTAACGAATTCACACAACGCAACCAATCAGAACGGAACACATAACTGAAACTCATAAAAATTAATTTTAAAAAAAGAACTTTCTAGAATAACTACAATAGTCTACAAAAATTCGACTGCTAATTTCAGCCCCAAATCCCAATGTATAATGACGTCACATAAAAGTATGGCAGACCGTTCACGACCTTTCATAACACGCAAAGAACGGCTGCTAATTTCCCGCGCACAGGAAACAACTATGACTAAAAATAGAGCGGCTCTACTACCGCTATTCTCCGTGCGACTTTGCTAGAAGCTGCCGGACTAAACTTAGCGTATCATAACAAAACAAATTCCGCTATCTGCGTGAACGATAGAGAATCTTACTGAAAAGGTACGTGATACGTAACCATGATAGCTCAAATAAATATCGGATCGTTTCCTACGATTAACACATGCGTACTCTCACAGAACAACACAACCACAATCGTAACACAAACTATACCCATGGTGTGCACATAAATAGATTTATTCACAAGTAATGTTTGGTTAAAAATCTTCGCTTTAGGTCACATTACATAGTCAAATTTGGGCAGTTCAGGCAGTAAGAGGACCGGTGTTTTTAAAAATAATTTTTGCCTTGTTTGAAATGTTGTAGTAGGGCTGAATGTTAGAATTTGCTGGAAATTTCTGGTTACATGAAAGGAGACATGTTTGGTGCTTTGATTCATACCATCCTGAGCTTATTCAGTGGACAATTGTGGGCCTATGTTGAGTTGCCGTTGACGTAGTGATTTGAGGGGCACGCTGATTTCAGCTGTGCTTGGGTGTGGGGTTGGTAAGGAATCGGGTTCATAGCCAAGAAATGAGACTGCCAATGTGCTGTTTTTATGGTTATTTTGTGCATGGCAAATGTGCAGCTGGTGGGCAGTAGTGTTTTTGAGGGGATTGAAATATTAGGGGATGCCTGGGACTGACTATGGCTAAGAGACTGTACAGTACGGAAACACAACTGTGTACCGGGACCTTTAATGCTTCACTTTGACTTCCGGGTCACCATGCGTAGGTCAGTCAGTTTCCCTAATATCGCATTTTGCGTTTTCCAAGCGTACATATAGGATATGCTCGCATGACCAGGCCACCTGCCGTGTATGCGTTCTTAAGGTACACAGAAGCATAGATCTTCGTGAGCCCTCGCATATGCAGGGGCTCATGAGGATCTATGTCTCTTGCAGCTACTTGTTTTTGCTGTGATCCGGCAGTTAATGGGCTACAAGGGACAGTCGATTTTAATGTAGTGTATAATTTATAAAAAATCAAACTTAAAAAAAACTGGATTGTTGATTGTGACATTATAATACAGGCCAGTCTCAGCATGTCTTGGTGTACAGGGGTGCCAATAAGTTAGACCGTGTTATTCAAGATTGCGGTATTATAGTGCTAAGGCGCTCTTGTCTCTTGCGTTTGGATGCTTTCGCTGTGCTCCGGCTTGACAGGGTTTAAATGAGCAGTCGTTTATAATGTAGTTCACAAGTAAAAAATATGGATTGCTGATTGTGAAATGTATCAGATTCAAAGTGTTGCTCTGTGTAATATCATACATACAGCTGTGGTTTGCAGTGTACACATTTTCTTTAACCTGAATGGCGAATAGCTTTTGTAATTGTTTTAAATGATATTGCGAAACATTGCTTCAGTGTAATTTGATCTCGTAGATTTTTTTCATGTCGTTTTCGTATTGTTAGAGGTGGCTTTCGCTTTATTTGAGACACGTGATCGCAGCATGCTTAGCACAAATAAATGTGGCAGTCTTCTTGTTCATACATGTTGTGGTTGGACTGCTGAGTGTGAAATGCATCAGAATCATTTCTATGTTTACGTTGCACCATCGACTTCTCTGAAGCCCTTCAACACACGGGGTTCATGGCGATGCCTGCATTTTGCAGTTGGCTTTGCTGGATCCCGGCAACGAAATTCTGGAATCTTCGCAGATTACTGCCGGTTAACCCTGTATGCGTGCTTAAGGCACACGGGTATTAACCCCTTCACTGCCGAGAAATATTTAACTTAACACCACCCAACTGCAACAGGTATAGATCCTCATGAGCCCCGCAATTGCGGGGGCTGTTGAGGATCTATGCCTTTTGCTGAAACCACTTTGCATCCACGTTCTTTGGACGGCCGGGGATCATTGATGCTGAACTGACAGTGAACTCCCAAACACAGTCCGCGTCCACTGGCAATGAAGGGGTTAATGATCAGCGTGAAGCATAGAGCCTCAGGAGCTTCCGTATATGCGGGCAATGAAGGGGTTAACAAAAGCGTAATTATTTGTATGTGGTTCAAACGCTTTTTAAAAGCTGAATTGCTGATGTCGACACAGTTACAATCATTTAGTGTGTGTGTTGTGCCACCCACTTCTCTTGAGAAGACTGCAGGTTGTGGAATGTATCAGAATCATTTAGTGTGTGTGTTGTGCCCCCAACTTCTCTTCAGAAGACTGCAGGTTGTGGAATGTATCAGAATCATGTGTGTGCATTCGCTGCACCACCGACTTTTCTTAACCCATATAACCCCACGGGCGCATTTTCAAAGTTTTGGAGATGCCAGCTGAAGGAGATGGATTGACCATGATGCTTTTTTTTTAATCAGTCTTAAACCGGCCAGCAATTGCCGTATAGGAAGGTTTTTTTGGTGCCTGTTTTCCTCTTTTATCCTTCCGACATCGTCTTCCCGTTTATTCTTCACATTTTGTCTAGTCAACTTTATTTCAAAAGTCTGATTGTGCATGCACAATGCAACAGTGAACAATACATGAACTAGTAATGGACATAAACCCGTTGCCGTTGTTTGCGGTATCTTGATCAGGTACACATGTATACTATATATAGCAATTAAAGGTTATATTGGGATGGACAGAAAACGTGGGCCGGGTTTGCTGCCATCGGCACTCTCTGCTACTGTCTTTTGCTACTGTCGTTAAAACATGTACGAGAGAGAGAGAGAGAGAGAGAGAGAGAGAGGGAGGGAGAGAGAGAAAGAGAGAGAGAGAGAGAGAGAGAGAGAGAGAGAGAGAGAGAGAGAGAGAGAGAGATGATCATGTGCGTGCGCTCTCACAGTTATAAATGTGGCATCAAATGGTTTCTTAGCATCAGCTCTTTTTCAAATATCATGCAAATATTAGCGGCGTCGCCGTGTCTAAATTTGCTGATACACATCTTTGCTAGGATAATGAGATGATTTATTAGGTTTTTGTTTTGTTGGTCGACGTTTCGTTCGTGGATTCCCAGAAGGGCAAAGGTTTCAGTTATTTGAGATGCTGTTGGGATCGCACGTTGATTTCTTTTTCGACCATTTGCCATAACGGTTTGGTTTTGGGACAGGCAAAGAAAAAATGCTCTATAAAGTCTGTTTGGTCTAAACGGCATGCGTTACATTTGTCCGAGTTTGCAATCCCCATCTTTTTTAGGAGTATGTTTTTGGGGAAGATGTTGTGAAGGATCTTCCAATGGAGAACCCTTAGTCTGGTTTCTCGGGTGACGTTGATTACAGCCTCCCAGTGATGCTTGTTGATAGATACATATAACTTTCTGTTCCAAAAGTTTACCGCGCATGGTTTTGTTTCTTCCGTGAGCAATCTTCGAAAGTGTTTTGCGGTGAGAGTGTCTACTGTGATGCCATTTAGTGTCATGCGTGAGGGGTTTTGCTCTGGGTGGTCAAAGAGTTTAATTCGGTTGCTTGCAAAGGCCTGCTGAATTGCAGAACGCATTGCGTTGTATTCTAGTATTTTATATGGGGACAGGCCTACCAGCGCCTCTAGATCGCCAAATGTGATTATTTCGAATCTGTCGCTAATGATATCGTTGAGCTTGTGTAATCCTTTTGCAATCCAATCTTTCATGTACAGGCTTTTGCGTTTAAATTGATGATTAGAGTTATTCCATATAGCGGAGTTTAGGTAAAGTTCTCTTGCCTCGTTCTCATCAAATTTAGCTCACAAGTTTAACCAGGCACGGAGGACGTTTTTCCCAAAGTTTCCTATGTTTGGGGAGAGTCCATTTAAGTCCGTTGGGTTTGAGGGAGTTGCCAATATGTCCAGGTCGTTGGATAGTTTTGAAAAGACGTGTACTGGGTATGCCTTCCAAGAGCTGCTTGTGTCCCCTTTTACGAGTTTGGGGACCCATGTGAGGTACAGAGCTTCTTGGAGTGTTTTCATATCTATCATCTTGAGACCTCCGAGGTCGGTACCTTGGGTAAGTGCCTTACGTTTGACTTTTTCAAATGCTTTTTTATTATTATATTTCTTTTTTCCAGATGAAAGTAAATAATTCTCGATTAATTGCAGCCAAAATGTCCTCCGGGAGGCCGATGGCTTGCATGATGTACACAAACTGAGAGGTTTTAGCTACAACAATTTTACCTTGTATACTTAAATTTCGTCTTGACCATTGCTTTATTGCCCTTTTCATGTTTTCAATTTTTTGGACCAGTTGTCTTCAATTTCTTGTGCACTCACATTGCTGTTAAAGTAAGTGCCAAGAATTTTCATTTGTTTTACCCATTTAATGCCGTGGGGAGAATGTTCGTTATTTTTGTCTTTTCCTAGCCACATTGCTTCCGTCATTTCCTTGTTCATGTTGAGGCCAGATATCTTTGTAAAGTTATCAAATATATCGATTATCTTGTCCAGGTCAGTACCGTCTTTAAGAAAGAGTGTAGTGTCGTCTGCAAACTGTTGGATTTTTAGTATCAGCTCTACATTGTACTTTCTCTTGATCGCTATTCCGTTTACGTTACTATCCCTGATCTTTATTGCAAGCACTTCTACTGCTAAGATGAACAGCAGTAGGGACAGTGGACATCCTTGTCGTATTCCTCGCTCGATTCTGAAGGGTTCGGAGATCCATCCATAATGGTTTATGGAGCTTTCTGTTTGCTCTATGAGAGTGCTTATCCACTGTTGAAAGTTGGAGCCGAAGCCATACAGTTTGAGGCTGTCCTCTATGATTTTTTGGGAGATTGTGTCAAAAGCTTTTGTAAAGTCAATTCCGACCAAAATTCCTGGGAGCTTTTCCTTATTCGGATAGTTGACTGTGTCGTCGATTATTCTCAGGATTGTTGCAACGTTTCTGCCTTTTACAAATCCGCACTGATCCTCAGCTATAAGCTTGTATATAACTGTACCAAGCCTTCTGGCTATCGTTTTTGCGAGTAGTTTATAGTCAGTATTTAGGAGAGAGATTGGTCGCCAGTTTGACAGGTTATCCCGCGGGAGGTTTTTGCCTTTATAGAGAAGTGTTATAATTCCTTTATTTTGGGTATGGGATAGGTTCCCACTTTCGAAGGAGTAACAATAGGAGTCCATAATCACGTGTTTTATTTTTGGCCAAAAACATTTGTAAAATTCCGTTGTGAGTCCATCACATCCCGGCGCCGAGCCGTTTTTCATGGATTTGAGGGCTTCAGCTATTTCGTTTTCCGTGATGGCATCTTCACAGTTGTTTTTGTCAAAATCGTTTAATGTGGGTAGAGTGGAGTGGGGGCCAAGAAAATCGGTCAAGGACGTGTCATTTTCGTTTGAAAGACTAAGGTCGTTTTTGTATAGTTTAGCATAGAAGTTTACTTGTTCTTTCAATACGTCCTGTTGTTTTGTCAGCAATATTCCGTCTTCGGTTTTGAGAGCAGATATTGTGTTTTTTGAACCATTTGCTTTTTCTAGGCCAAGAAAGTACCGTGTGTTTTTTATCGCCCTCTTCAATGTACTTTATTATTATTCTTATTTGTGCCCCGCGAGCTTCCGCGAGGGCGTTTATTTCTAGATCTGTTTTTATCTTTATTATTTCTGATATGAGTCTTTCATTGTCTGCTTGCTCAGCGAATTCGTTTTCTAGGAGTTGCAGTTTAGTTTGCATGATTTTGATATTGTCTTTCTGTTTCTGCCGCTTGTGCTTCGAATAGGCTATAGACTGTTCTCTGTTTCTGACTTTGCATAGTTCCCATTTAGTGTGCGGGCTGAGCTCTGTTTGATTGCGAAAGGCTTCTTCGATAATGTTGTTAATGACGCTAACGTACGCTCTGTCTTTAAGAAGACTGTTATTAAATTTCCAGTACGATGGTCCCCTTTGGTAATCATGGAAGGACATTGTTGTAAGCATTGCTCTGTGGTCGGAGTGAGCGAATGAGAGTCATTCACTGTGTACAGTGTTTGGGGTGAGGTTGTTAGAGATAAATATGTAGTCTAAGCGTCTGGCTGTGAATGGGTGATGTTGGCGCCAGGTGTATTGCTTACAATCGGGGTTAAGGGACCGCCCGCTGTCGTGTATATCTAAGTCTACTGCTAGCTGTACGAGTGCTTCGACTTCTCTCTGATTGTGTTGTTCTCCACATATTATGTCAGTCTCTTTGCTCATCACGGAGTTAAAATCTCCTAGAATAACTATGCCGTTGTGTTCAGTGTCGTGATCTAGGATGGTCTGTCGGACGTGGGAATAGAAGTTAATTTTGTCGACGGTGGATTGTGGAGCATACACATTAGCAATGAGTATCTTTCTTCCGTCTATTAATATTTCTATGATAAGAGTACGTGTGTCTTTGTAGATACATTTCGAGTTTTCAATAAGTTTTCTGGGGACTAAAGTGAGTTGGCCCAGGCTGCGGTTGTTTCCGGCCCAGAGAATAGAATAGTTTCCCTCCCCATTGGAGTTCCCACTGCTCCACTTCTTCTAGTGTGGAGACGTGACATTCTTGTAGAGCAATTACGTCGTATTTTCCTTTTTTTAGCAGTCTGAAAATGCTATTGCGTTTTTGCTTGTTTTTGAGTCCGCATACATTCAGAGTCACACAACGAGACTGAGGAAGGAATCATAGTCCGTGACCGTAAGCAGTCCGTCATTAGAGCAGGAGGACGAGGTGACGCCCAGTTCAGGTATTTAGGGTCGAGTTGTCATCATGCATATGGTTTCTCTCTCCACAGGGGTCAGAGTTGGGGTTTGCGTTCTCCTTGAGTGTGTGTGTGTGTGTGGGGGGGGGGGGTGTTGTTCACTCGCACGTTTTTCTTTCCGGCAAATCAGTATCGCTCGCCACACAGATACGACATCTTTCTTTCCGTTCATAAGACGGTGAACAAGTGACCTTTGAGTTTTCCTCACTAAATGTTTAACATGGTTTCTTTGCCTTCGATAAGCTACAAAATTCTTATTTCTTTTATAGTCATCTCGGAGCTGCATGGCA
>BTPG01000001.1:279515676-279533176 GCA_036245525.1 Semisulcospira habei
ACGATTGCGTGCTAGGTCGAATCTGGGGGGTGGGGGGGGATGTTCCAGGGGTCCCGCCCCCCTGATTAAAAATTCTTTAAAATGCTATAACAAAGTCCATTTTTGGGGGTGTTATGACCCCCCCCCCCCCCCCCACCCCTTCAACCCCTTGTTGTTTGATATTTTGGCGAATGGTGCGAGTCTTAACACGCACGCGCCTTCTCTTCTCCCCCCCCCCACCCCCCCCCCCCCCCCCCTCTATCGTTCCGCGCTCAGTGACTATGAATTAAACAGTTGCAGAAGTGTCAGCAGCTACGTCTGTCTGGAAATTATAGTATAGAACAATCCACTTCTATGCTATAATACAATACAATACAATACAATACTATACAATACAATACAATACAATACAATACTATACAATACAACTTTATTGTCTGTTCGAGTCAAAGCACGACAGAAATTTGCCTTTTGGCTCGTCATGAAACAACAATATAAGACATTAACAAACGCTACAAGAACATACCATGAAAAATTATAATTGCAGCAATCTATCACAAGCAATCTGACACAAGATGGGAGGTAATGGAGGTCCATCATGGTCCAAATGGCCTGTCTGTAGGCTGTAGATCAACAGACATTGCGATCCGCACAGCCGATCTAAAACAGTGATGCAGCAGGTCCGACCAGGACCCCGGCCAGATAGCAAAAAGTAAAGAGATAAGAGAAAATAGAAATACGGGGTCAATGTAATAAAGCATCAGAAAAAGAAAAAGAAAAAAAGAAACTGAGTTAAAGTAACGAATTAAATTAAATTTGCTCTCAAATCCTGACCCAGTCAAATTGCTAATATAACCCCTTAACTCACTACACTCTAATATATGCCTAATTTGTATTTTCTTTTAGCATTTTAATTTATTTAACGATGCTTCTTATTAATCCATTTATATACAATTATAGGCTCTTTTAACTTGTTTTAAACAAAAATACTCCAAATAAAATAGTACATACTATTGAAATATGTTTGACTCTTAATTTTTAATATTTTTAAATCTATTTTATTACGTCTCTTACAAGAACTTCTCTGTATACGCAGGCTCCGTTTCACTTTCTTTTAATAAAGACTTTATAAACAAAATAGTGTACATCAAACCATTTTAATCTTTTTTTTAACATAATTAGACATAGCAGTGCTGAATCGCCGCTCGGCTTTGGTCCTGGCGGCCCTCTACAACCTGCCGGTCCACCCCGCGTTGTCCCCCCCCCCCTCCCTCTACAACACCAGGTTAAATCTGATAGTCCCCCATTCATTTTTTAATGTCAGATGGGACAGTAAGCTGGACTGAGTAGTATGGGAGGTAATGTTAAGTAGATCATACTTATCGCAGCGTTATTAATGAAAGTTCAAAATCGAGACAGCAGTTGGAATAAAAGACTTCTTAAAAACTTTCTTTTTGGCAAGTGGCATGTTGAAACGTCTGCCTGATGGTAGCATTTGAAACTAATCAGATAATAGGATCATTTGTCTAACATCCAAAATATTAACGTCACTTATTACTTACTTACTTACGCCTGTCACCCCTCCCAGGGTATAGGCCTTCGACGAGAGACCTCCTGGGACTCCTGTCCTGTGCTTCTCCTTCGATTTTACTCCAGGTGGTTCCCAGTCTCTTGATGTCTGCTTGGAGTTCTCGACGCTAGATGTTTCTCGGCCTGCCTCTTTTCCTCTTTCCCTGGGGGTTCCATGACAATATCTGCCTAGTGATACTGGAAACTGGCTTTCTCAGACTGTGACCAATCTATCCTCATCTTCTTCGTCCAATTTCATTCTCTGCTGTTATCTGCTCTGTTCTCTCCCAGGCATGCTATTTCCACCTCCGTCGCATCAGTAAGATCAGAAAATACATCACCCTCGAAGCTGCTACCAAATTTGCTGTATCTCTCATCTTATCTCGCATCGACTATTGCAACTCTCTCCTTTCCGGCCTCCCTCACTCCACCACTTTCACTCTCCAGCGCGTCCAGAACAATGCTGCCCGCCTCGTCCTCAGAAAGGAAATATCCGACCATATCACTCCCCTGCTCAAACTCCTTCACTAGCTCCCCATCCCCCAACGCATCCAATACAAGATTCTGTCTCTCTGCTACAAATCCATGAACAACTACGCTCCTACCTATCTCTCCAACTTACTTCACCCCTACACTCCTTCCCGCTCCCTACGCTCCGCCTACGACCCTCTCCGCCTCCACATCCCCCGCACCAAACAGCACTTTCGGACCCCGCTCCTTCTCCATCTACGGTCCATCCACCTGGAACACTCTCCCACTCTCTCTCCGTCAGAAACACTCTCTCTCTCCTCCTTTCAGTCCGCCCTCAAAACTCACCTCTTTCAACAGTTCTAGCACTATATCACCACACTCCCCACCCCAAGCTGACTGTCGTAATGTATTTGTGGTACGTGAGTCATTATCTAATGCGTGCGCATGCGTGCGCGAGTTGTGAGTGCGCGCTTAGAGTTATAATTATTATAAGATAAGCGCATTATAAATACCGTTATTATTATTATTATTATTATTATTATTATTATTATTATTATTATTATTATTATTATTATTATTATTATTATTATTATTATTATTATTATTAGAGTCTGACGTTGCTAATCTTCTCTGGCCAGTGGATTGTCAAGATTTTTCTAAGGCAACTGTTTATGAAGATCTGTATTCTGTTGACTGTGGTTTTTGACAACCTCCAAGTCTCTGCTCCATATAGGAGAACAGCTTTTACGTTTGAGTTGAAAATCCGGACTTTAGTGTGTTGTGACAGCTCTCTGGAACTCCACACTTTTCAACTGAAGAAAGGCTGCACTTGCTTTATCAATACGTGCTCTGCATCAGTGCCGCCTTTTTAGTCGATGATGCTCTCGAGATAGGTGAAGGACTGTACCTCCTCTAACGGGGTGCTAGCAAGCAAGACTGGTTCTTCCCTGGTTGCGTTCAGCCTCATTGTCTTTGATTTCTGTTTGTGGACGGTGAGCCCCACTTGGGACGAGATGTCAGCAAGCCTCGTGGTCTTGTCCTGCATTTGTTGATGAGTGTGTGGACAGTAAAGGCCCCGCCACACATGCCGATTTTGAGGTCGATTGTCGAGCAGTTTCCAGAACCGTTTCAATCGGAGTGTGATCGGGCCGGACTTCAGTGTGCACTGCCACACGTTCCCGACTTAGCCGACCGGTTTGAACCGAAGATCAAGGTGGTAAACAGCTTCCTGTTCTGCAAAATGGCTGCTAGTTTTGACATTAGCAGCAGTTTTACATCATATTCGGGAAGAGGCGGGCGATACACCGGCAACGAAGGTGGTACTAATCTTCCGCCATTTTCACACTGAAACGACGAGAGATGCGAGATGCGCTCTGATTGGTTGAAGCTTACAGTCGGGGCTGATTCGTGTTGGAAAAAAAATAGATCAGGCTCTAACCACACGATTCCCAGCCGATTGAGATCGGATCGGATGCAAAGAGGCATTCTGAAGTCATCCGCTCGCAATCGGATCGGAATCGGCTACAACATAGGGGCACAATCGGCATGTGTGGCGGGGCCTTAAAGCCAAGTCGTCTGCAAAAATCGAGGTCGTCAAGCTGTGTCCACAGTGTCCACTGTATTCCGCTTCTTCTCTGCTAAGTGGTCCTCTTCATGACCCAGTCTATGTCCAGTAGGAAGAGGAACGGAGAAAGCAAACACCCCTGCCTGTCGCCGGTTCTGACCTGGAGCTCCCTGGTGAACTGCCCATCGTGGATCACGCGACATGTCATGTCATCGTAGCTGCTCTTGATCAGACAGACGAGTTTTGTGGTTTCACCGTAGTATCGTAGGAGTTTCCACAAAGCTTCGCGGTCCACGCTGTCAAATGCTTTCTCGTAATCAACAAAGTTGACGTATAGCGGGAAGCTCCACTCCAGAGACTATTCCACGATGATGCGGAGAGTGGCGATTTGGTCTGTACATGATCGGTTTTTCTTGAATCCTGCTTGCTGGTCTCTCAGCTGGGGGTCGACGGAGCTCTTCGTTCACTCCAGGATGATCCTGTTGAAAACCTTTCCTGGTAGTGACAGCAAGATGATTCCTCTGTAGTTAGATCACTTGCTGAGGTCGCCTTTCTTGGGAAGCTTGATTAGGTACCCCTCCTTCCAGTCAGCCGGCATCACCTCCTCTTCCCAGATCTTTCCAATCAGTGGGTACAGCAGCTCTACTGTTGTCTCTAGGCCTACTTTCAGAGCCTCCGCTGGGATGCCATCTGGCCCTGCTGCTTTGCCGTTCTTCAAAAATGCCAGTGATCTTCTGATCTCTTCCCGGCGGGTGATCACTTTCTCTCGTAGGATAAGGTTTTAAAACTACTCGAGTGGGATTCTCCATATCACCTAAACACCCTCGTAAAACTCTTTGCTTTCATCGCTACGTCAGACGACCAATTACTTTAGCGCAAACCGTACCATGTGACCTCTCTACAAAAACCCTTTTAGCGACTAATGGCGGACTTTTTGTATCCCTATTTCTGACACGTCTTGAGTGCCAGTTTTGTTCTATAAAAGATCACTAAAACGTTCTAAAGTACAAAGTTACTTCTAAAAGTCTTGTTCGAAACAAGGGCACACTACCTGAGACGGCAACATACAAAAGATTTTAAATTAGGTCATAAATATATTACGTATAAATGTATAATCCTTTGACGTTAGTCATGTCTGGCGTGATCCAGGTCGGAAGCTTTCCTCTTGATTTCTTTTACGAAAATAGTGGAGGAATGAAAACAGATACGTTATTGGTAGCAGGGACTTACTGCACGGACCCTTGAAGGCCTCAGGGAGTTCAAAGAAACCATCGGCCTTTTGGGTTCAATGGTTCCTTTGACATCTATCAGGCCTACAAGGGTCCGTGCAGCAAACCCCTGCTACTAATAGCTTATAATATGTCTCGTACCTGCTACTGGTTTTGATTGTATATGTATCAGATTCGCGCTTATAGACACGTAGCTGTTACGTTTGTTGTTGTGTTAATCTTTTGGGGGCATGCGCGTGTTGATCCTAGGAAAGATGCAGTATTCAGCTAAGCTTTTTTTTTTAATAAGAATCGCGTACCCTTTTAGTATGATTCGTTTTCTTTTGCATGGAGAATTGCGATCGATTTTTGCTGTGTGCCTAGAATGTTGTATATTTCGCTAACTTTTGCAAAGTCCGACCTAGATTAAGCTGGAAGGTTCGGGAAAGGCGCGATTGTTCTAGTGAACTCAGACATTGCGTCAAAGTTTTATAGTACAAAATATTGTTGGCTACATTTCGCAACATTTCCGTAATGCATCTAGATTTTAGTGGAAGACTATAAACATATCTAGAGTCCTTTTTAATGAGTATTAATGAGTTTTGGTTACGTTTTCTTTTCTGATTGGTTGAGTTGTGTAAGTTGCGTGATTGTTCTGGAAATCTATAATAGTTTTTAAAAAAAGGGGGGGTTTAGGAAATATGTGTCTGCATTGCATCGGAGACAATGTGTATCAAAACTGCGGATGCATTGTATAAGACACAGTGTATCAAAGTGTGAATGCATTTGTGAGAGGTAGTGCATCTCGAGAATAAAGTACTGTTCAAACTGTTACTCCAGTGTGGTCTACAACCTTGTGCCACGTGTGACAAACTGCAATTGAGTGATGTTTCTAAAAGAACACTAGGTGAGTGTGTCTGGTGTGATTGCTTCATACTACAATTTATTAGCATATTTGAGGTTAGAGTTTGAATGAATAAAGATGTGTGTACTGAGAATGTGAATGGCCAATGACGTAATTGGGTAAAACACTTTTTGCTCAGCGATTAGTTGTCGTCGTAACATGTGATAAATTGAGTTTACTTATCACTTGTTACGTTGGTATCATGTGATTAGGACATTCCTGTTGCCTTGAGAACTGACGACCACGTGAAAAAAGGGCCCACAGAGATAGGCCAGTAAGAAATGAAACGTAAAGAGTCTGAAAGAAGAGAACTGCCTTTGACAATGAGAGATAAGGGAGGATGGTCTGTGTGTGTGTGTGTGTGGGACGGGGGGGGGGGGGCGGCTTGTCTATGTAAACCATAATTATATTGTGCAGGTATAGGAAATCATCAGTTTCAAGCAACAAAAATAAACTATTGTAATATTAATATAAGTAATTTATTTGTTTACCACTGGGACGCTACACACACAGATTTACCACAGGAAAGAGAGGAAGTTTTATCTTGAAATGTACTTCACACACACGCGCGCGCCCGCGCGCCCGCACACACACGCACACGCACACGCACACACACCCACACACACACACACACACACACCACACACACACACACACACACACACACACACACACACACACACACACACACACACACACACACACACACACACACACACTCGGGAATCAGGTTAGAAATGTCAATGGTTTATTACGAAGCCTTTCCAATCACGCGACAGAAGGGAGGACGAGTGAAGACTGTCCTGCCCTGTTTAGTCAAAAGGCAGGAAGTCCGTCTTTGTGAAAAGCGAGATGTCCATTGTATTACAGTGTAAATCTTGCTTTTCACAACACTAGACTTACTGATTGTTGCCTTTCACATGACAGAGTTGTAAGCTGTGCAGTGCATGAACAGTAGACATTGACAGTGGATATGGACAGCAGGACGACTGGGGACACGTCACAATGAAACCTTCATTCATCACAAATGGCAGTTCAAAAGATACAGTTTCAAAAACAGCAAAAATTAAAATGTCAAAATTAGAGGCGATCCAAACTTCACACAAGCAGCGAAAGACTTCAGCGACTTATTGCATATTATAATATATTTCTGATTGTGTGATGGTTTGTGATACAAAATCACAGACTAGCACACGCTTGCCCGTCTTTGGGAAACATAAGGTGAGGTGTGGATGGTGGAACTTGGCGGAGATGGAGGATGTGTGGGAGGGAGGGAGGAGGGAGCGTTGGCAAAATCATTTGATTAAAACACGCCAGCATTTAAACAAAAGGTTTAACGCGCGCCGAATGTGCTATGAATTTGACCCGGGAAAACTGACCCCAACTCCCCTTTTTTCAAGGGCACCCCTCATTGTGAATGTCCAAATTATTTAGTCGCCTCAGCGGCTCTTGTTTGTCTGCGGCGAGAAAGAGATGGTTGGGTGGAATAAACGTTCACATTCCCCAGGTACAATTCGTAGTGTATTCGTCGTTAAAGGCAGCGTTTGAATTACACAGGTCATATTAATATGATAACTAATACATCATAATATCACACAAGTCATTATGATAAGTATGATAAATACTACATCATGACACCACACAAGTCATTATAATATGATAACTAATACATCATGATTTTACTATTTTGTATAATATGCGATGATATTACAAGTAGTTAATAATAATAATGATAATAATTATGCATCACTCTTATGCTGATCCTAAGTGTACTGTTGCTCTCAGCAAGACGCAGATATTGTCCACGTACATGTGTGGTTACATTGTAATATTTTTGGTGCGTGCTTTTTGCTCGAAAGTAAACTACAAGTACACTAATATCAAACTGTAGCATCAACAGATGCGACTGCACACTGCTACAAAACACGACGTAGAAAATCATTTCATAAACGAGTTGCATAGGGAGTAAAAAGCCATTTCTTGTTTTCTAAAGGAATGTGTAGAGTGCATGTTACCAACCAAAACGTCTGCCGACAGCGCTTAACCCCTTCTCTGGCGAGACACAGTGAACACGATCCAGCAGCAACAGACACAGATCCTCATGTCCCCCACCCGTGCGAGGATTCATCAGGATCTAAGCTTCTTGCTGGAACCAGTTTATATCCGTGTTCCGTGGACGGCAGGGCTCTTTGGCGACGGATTAACAAAGATTGTACAAACACAGTCTGCGTCCACGGGCAGTGAAGGGGTTAGGCGCAGACTGTATTGCATTATCTCCCCTTGCACACGTACAGCATCATGAGATCACACAGACAGAAATCTGTGAGAACTAAACAGGAGATCCAAATTAACGTCGCGACTCTTGAGTCTGCTGGTGTGGACAGTTAAAGTAGCCATCAAAACAAGATTAACATACCCAAATAATAATAATAATAATACCGTTATTATATAGGCGCTTTTTCTCAATTTTGGGGAAATCGACTCAAAGCGCCGCGCCTGAAACCCAACACACACACTCACGAAACAGACACGGATTTACGCCATTTAAGACAAACACAGTACAAGACAAACGAAGGGCCAGTCAGCTACTGAAGTTACAGAGATTTTTGATCGCTTGTATTTGAAATTTGTAAAGTGGCCTGAGACCGGTACCAAAGTGTGGGGGGGGTGGAAGAACCGGAGTACCCGGAGAAAGAACCCCCGACGGTCCGCCCGAATTAACGGTGACACTTACCAGAGGAGAAAAGTCCAACGCCGGAACCCGGTATCGAACCGCTCACCTTTGGAATTGGTGGCAGGCGCCTTAACCACTGCGCCACGGACCGCCCCGATGGTGTGTGATTTTGGACTTTAATGCTATCAACAACACACTTTTACAACAGTGACACAAGATAGTGTTTGATCTGATAAGCTTAATGCACGTACAATGCATATTTACAATGCACTGTTCGATAGTTTGAAGATGTTTGACTGAGACAACCCACCTTGACTGTAAAGTGTCAATTTTCTTTTTACAGGTAAGGCACACTTTTGGGAGTCCCGAGTAACTGTTAGACTGCCATCTACCTGCATACATTACTCTGGGGGCCAGAGTTTGTTTCTGTAGCTTGTGTCTGAATCTGTTATCCTATGTCTAGGGATTTCAGAGGCATTCTTTTTGTTTGCTATATTGTTTTAGTCGTTTTGCTTTTTTCCGTTGTTATATTATTGAATTGGATTTATGCAAAATTTCGATGGTGTGTGATTTTGGACTTTAATGCTATAAGCCGAAGGTGCAGAATCACACACCAACACACCTCGACAACAATGACACAACATAGTGTTTGAGCTAATAAGCTTAACCCATTCAGCCCTGACGCACTACAGCAGGAGATGGGTCGACCATGATAATTCAAGGGTAGTGCCAGATTAGCTTGGCGCCTGTCGGCGCCAAGCTAATCTGCCACTACCCATGAATTATCATGGTCGATCTATCTCCTACAACAGGTGCATGGTCGTTATATGACGCCTCCAAAATTTGGTAAACACGTGCTTCGGGCTGAATGAGTTAATACATGCACGATGCATATGTACAACAAACAGTTCCACATTTTGAAGATGCGACAACCCAGCTTGAGCGTGAACTGTCAATTTATTAATTTTTTGGTACAGGTAAGACACACTTTCTGGAACCCAAGTAACTATTAGACTGCCACCTACTTGCATACATTAATCTAGGGGCCAGAGTTTGTTTCTGTAGCTTGTGTCTAAATTTGTGACCCTATGTTCAGGAATTTCACAGGCATTCTTTTTGTTTGATGTATAGTTTTAGTCGTTTTGCTTTTTTCATTATTATATCATTCAACTGGAGTTTATATTTATTATTATTCCCTCTTCTACTGGTCTTTCAAGATACGAAAAAACACTTCAAAGAATATTGAAACATTATAAAGAATCTCTCAAGGCCAGTATTGTATTCCAGTTTAACACATGCCGTAATTGTTTAAAGGCAAAATCGATCTTTACACAATTCATTATATTACAATATGTAATAAATCATATTATTTTCATTCCTACGTCACACGACCAATTCCGTTGGATGCGAACCTTACCACGTGACCTCGCTAGAAACAGAAACGTGTATCTACTTATGGCGACTTTCATACAGCTTACTTTCAGACGCGTTTTGACCTCATTTTCGACTCTTGAGTACCTGCTTTATCATTTTAGATTGTCCTTAACGACAGCACCCACTGTTCAACATGTTCCCTCGACACACGCGAGACTATAAATGGAACGGGCCTTCGCCGGATCGAAAATGACTCGCCAAGTTCAGTGTCACATTATCGTCGTTTCAATGCCAAATACTAAATTGTAAACTTTATTTTAAAATCAACATCAATCGTGAAAAACACTCACTGTTCTATCGCATTACTCCGACGACAGTTCAGTAGACAATGCAGATCGAAACGTACTTTTCTAATTTCAAATTGATATTTAGTCTTCAAGCAAGAGGCGTGTTTGCGCGGATGATCGACTGAGGTCTGCAGGGATCAGAACCTATGTTGAGGTGAACCATAGCGCATGCCACCTCATTTCTACGTTTCATCAACTCAACTACTTTATGATAACAGCGGAGGGATTAAAACAAGTGCCTTATTAGAGGGTAGGACTTGTTGCACGGACTCTTGAAGGTGTTTGGGATTTCAAAGTAACCATTATATCCCTGATGCATTCGGGGTACAATGGTTATTTTGACTTCCCTCTGACCAACAATCACCCGTGTAACAACCCCTGCTAACAATAACTTATAATATTAAAGCTGTATTTACTACGTGATGTCATTACAAACTGTTGCTCTTGTATATATTGGATATTGTACACATGTTGCTACATTGATACATTATTAGCACGAGCACTTTGCTCGAAAGCTCACCACATATCAAACTAGAGCATAAAACAGATGAATACATACACTGTTACAATATATGACGTAAACAAATTCGTATTATATATAAGTTGCATGATGAGATTAATGACACTTTTTTTCCAAAGGGACATAATTTGGAGGTGAATAGAGTTGCTGTTACTAGATATAAGAACCAAAGGCCTACCGACAACGTTGGTCCCCGTTCTCTGCTCAGAAATAGTGCAACAGACATAGAGCCTCATGATACCCGCAACTGTAAGGGCTCATGAACATCTGTACCTTTTGCGGACACCACTTTGTATCTGTGTTCCTTGGACGGCTGGGGCTATTTGGCGTTGAATTAACTCATTCAAGGCGTGCCGCCTCCGGATATGCGACTTAAAGCCAGCACGTCTCGAATGAGTTAACCGGCAGATATTTTAGAAAGACTGCATCCACTGACAGTGAAAGGGTTAGGCCACACGCTTTGTAACAACCATGGCATTATCTCCCCTTGCACGCTTTGTAACAACCATGGCATTATCTCCCCTTGCACGCTTACGGCATCGTGAGATCACACAGACAGTAAAGGGGTTAGGACACACGCTTTGTAACAACCATGGCATTATCTCCCCTTGCACGCTGACAGCATCGTGACATCACACAGACAGTACAGGGGTTAGGCCACACGCTTTGTAATAACCAAGGCATTATCTCCCCTTGCACGCTGACAGCATCGTGACATCACACAGACAGTACAGGGGTTAGGCCACACGCTTTGTAATAACCAAGGCATTATCTCCCCTTGCACGCTGACAGCATCGTGACATCACACAGACAGAAATAAACAGGAGATCAAAACTAATAAAGTAACTCTTGCGTCTGCAGGCATGGACAGTTTGTGACTACCAAAACATAAACAAAAACTGAGCATATCAATAGCAACACAGTGGGTGCGGGTCTGTGATTTTGGACCTTTAGGTTTTAATCCGTAAGGTCCAGAATCATAGATCAGCACAGTTGCATAAGACTGACACAACTGACATGGAGTGTTTCATCTAAAAAGCTTGTACATGTGCACTGCATTTACAATACACAGTTTGATAATTTGATGATGTTTTACATAGACATAGAGTGTTTTAGCAGACCATGATGATGAAGAATTAGAAGAATTTTACGAACAACTGGACAACATCATCAAGAAAACACCTAAGAAAGACATTCTGACTGTCCTCGGTGACTGGAATGCAAAGATCGGCCCTGACGCCTACCAACAATGGGCAGGAACAGCTGGCAAGTTTGGCCTTGGAGAAACAAATGACAGAGGCCTGCGACTTTTAGAGTTCGCAGAGAGTCACCGTCTCACCGTTGCTAATACCCTCCATCCACACAAGAAGTCAAGAACAGTGACATGGCAATCGCCAGGAGGCCTGGTCCATAACCAGATTGACTTCATCTTGCTGCCTCGACGATTCAAATCCAGCGTTAACAAAGCACAAACGAGGTCCTTTCCTGGCGCTGATATTGGCAGCGACCACAACCTCGTCCTTACTAGCCTCAAGTTGAAGCTGGCATTGAAACGAGATAGCAAGAACCCTCGCATCAGATTCGACCTCCAGAAGCTAAAAGACCCGGAAGTAGAAGAGCTCTTCCAAGCCCAGGTGGGAGGCAGATTTGCAGCCTTGGCTACTTTGGACTGCGACGTAGACACCCTTGCTGGAAATATAAAAGAGGTGTTACTTTCTACAGCAGAAGAAGTGCTGGGGAAGCAGAGGAAGCGCAAACAGCCCTGGGTCACCGATGACATCCTCGATCTCTGTGATGAGAGGAGAGCCTGGAAGAAAAAGAGAGGCCAAGACCTCACATCAGCAAACAAGTACAAACTTGTCAACAAGAAGATCAGGAAGAGGATGAAAGAAGCCAAAGAAGATTGGATTGAAGACCAGTGTTGTAGCGTGGAAGAGGGCATGGCAAATGGCAACAGCAAGAAGGCTTATGAAACGCTAAGGACCCTCACCAAGACTCAACAGCGAACAGCCACAGTCATCGAAGACAGCAGCGGCCAACTCCTTACGGAAAACACTGCTGTACTAAACAGATGGACTGAGTACTGCCGAGACTTGTATAACTACAAGACTGAGCCAGACACCAGCATCCTCCAAAACAACCAGGCTGGGGCCAGGAAGGCTGAAGACCTGCCAGTGTTAGCTGAAGAGGTGGAAGCAGCCGTACGCGGCCTGAAGGGAGGAAAGTCTCCAGGTGTAGACAACGTACCTGCTGAACTGTTGAAACATGGAGGAGAAGTAACAACGAAGGTCCTCACTACACTCTGTCAAAAGATCTGGGAGCAAAAGAAATGGCCAGTAGAATGGACACAGTCTCTAGTGATCCCGCTCCCCAAGAAAGGAAACCTGAAACAGTGCCAGAACTACAGAACTATCAGTCTGATAAGTCACCCTAGCAAAGTAATGCTTAGAATCATTCTCAACCGCCTCAAAACTTTCGCCGAGGAACTGCTGGCAGAAGAACAGGCTGGCTTCAGAGTTGGAAGAAGCACTGTAGAGCAGATTTTCAACTGCCGCGTCCTGATCGAGAAACATCTGCAGCATCAGCGCGAACTCTACCACAACTTCATTGATTTCAGGAAAGCATTTGATCGCGTCTGGCACGACGGACTCTGGCAAGTCATGAGATCGTTCAACATAGAGGAGGGACTGATCCAAATGATAGAAGCGCTTTACAAGAACGCCTGCAGCGCGGTTCTACTTAACAATCAGTCAGGCGAGTTCTTCAGGACGACGATCGGTGTCCGTCAAGGATGCCTGCTCTCTCCTGTCCTTTTCAACATATTCCTGGAGAAGATCATGCAGGAAACCCTCCACGACCACCATACTTCAATCTCTATTGGTGGCAGATCCCTGTGCAATCTTCGATTCGCAGACGACATTGACCTCATGGCAGGCAGCAATAGTGAGCTCCAAAACCTGACAGACAAACTTTCAAGTAGCGCAGGGTCTTATGGCATGGAGATCAGTACGGATAAAAGCAAAGTGATGATCAACACCACAAGCGACAGCAGCAGCAACATTCACATGAATGGCCAAAAGCTAGAAGAGGTCAATAGCTTCAAGTACTTGGGAGCCACCCTGTCCAAAGACGGTAGTTGCATAGCAGAGATCCGTATCAGGATAGGTACAGCAACATCCGCAATGGCCAGGCTGGACAGGATATGGCGAAGTAACTCCATCAGCTTCACCATCAAGTACAGGCTTTACAAGTCCCTCATAGTGTCTATTCTACTCTACGGCTGTGAGACTTGGACACTGCTTGCAGACTCAGAAAAGAAAATCCAGGCCTTTGAGAACAAGTGCCTGAGGAAGTTGCTCCGCATCTCATACCGCGAGCACAAGACCAACGAATATGTACGGAGCATCGTCACTTCCCTGGTGGGCCCACATGAACCCCTTCTGGCAACCGTGAAACGGCGCAAGCTTGCTTGGTTTGGCCACGTGACCCGACACAACACCTTGTCCAAGACTATCCTCCAAGGCACTCTCGAAGGAAGTCGTCGGCGAGGTCGTCAGAGAAAGAGTTGGGTCGCAAACATAAAAGAATGGACCGAACTCGAGATGTCAGACTTGCTTGCCACCGCCCAAAATAGAACTCAGTGGGGAGCACTGTCTGTTGCTGCTGCCTTTCAGTCCCCCCAACGCCCAGTTCGGGCAAGGGACTGATGATGATGATGATGAGAGTGTTTTATCTTACAAGCTTATAATTATGTGTACATACACAATGTGATATTTTACAGATAACACTTCGGTATTTATTGAAGATAAGTGCAAAGAGTGTCGATACTTTTAGAGGGAAGGCACTTTAATTATACTACCACCTACCTGTATACATTAACACATTCGCGGCAGCCGCATCAGGATTGGGCTTCCCGCGAATGAGTTAATCTAATAGCTCAGTTTTGTTTCTGACAGCTGGTATCGGTATTTGTGAACAGGCCTTTTAGAAAACGAAATATTTTCGATTCTGTATAGGGTTGTTTTTGGGTGTGTTTTTTTGGTAGATTTTTTCATTATTTTATTGGATGAATTCACATTTTTTATGCAATTATTTCCTTGTCAACTGTCCTGTTAACGTATAAATACAGTTTATCGAATATTTATTTTTTTAAAGAAAATGTCTTCTGGCCAGTATTTTTTCTAGTTTAACACATGTAGAAGGCACCTCGCCGATGCTGAATTTGTCACAGTAAGCATGAGTCCAGTAATACGTTAACGGCCATAATGAGCGACGATGTGTGGGTTCATGATTGTGGTAATGTAGTCTGTAGCTAAGTTGATTTCTGATCCTTGGATGTAAATCAAGCTAATCAAGCACTACCCTTGAACGTGCATGGGGTATCCATCTCCAATACTGGTGTACAGTAATTAAAGCGAGACTCCAAAACTTGAGACAAGGTTCCTCTTATTTGACCGATTTCAATAAATGGGTAAACATTTACGTACTTTGGTACGGGTGGTCTGTATTTCCAACTCTCTCCAAACGGATCCACCACAAGCCGCCTGCTTCGTTCTCGGTTTCTCCATCCTAAGCGTGGACTGGGCTGTTTTTCTTGTTCAAAGCTGTGTAGACGCTGGGCTCAGCTGGTTTGGGCAGCAAAAGCGGGGTGTAGGTGGCGGAGTCTAAACATTCTTCATCTGCATTATTCATGCCATGACCGCGCGAGTCACTGAGGCTTTTGATTGGCGAGATGGAGTCACGTGGGTTCTTAGTGTCAGAGCTTGCGACTGGCTGGTTTTGGTCACGAGGTTTCTTATCTGCAGGACTTATGATTGGCCGGTTGTCGCCACGTGATTTCTGGTTGGGCCTGGGCGTTAGACAGCCTTCCGAACCTGTCTCAAAGTTCTTGGGCGCATGGCTGTACGGTTCTGAATACACACCTGGAAGCATTAGATGATGGTATTTACAGTGAGATCTATTGTGAAGATAAGTGTTATACAGCACGCAAGACAGTGATACTTACAATACATTTCACTGTCTTGCGTGCACGATACTTTCAGCAGAATCGGAGCAAACAAGAAAACCTGTCAACACAAAATCATTGGTTAACTCCTTGTGCACGCAGCTACTGGTAGCGTACAAGTAAAAAAAAAAAGAAATATAAGTCGACACAGTTTGTTAGAAATGTATGCAATCCAGTCATTGGTCGATATAGTTTGTAACAAATGTAGGTTACTAAACAATTTTGTACATATGTACAATGTAAGGCAAAAATATTATTGTGGTAAATGTTTACATGGCTGCAGTCAATTGGTTACATATAATTTAACTAGTTTCGCAGACCCAAAATGAACATCAGTAAAGGTTCCTATCGCACGAGTCTGGCAGTTAGTAACAGTTGGAAAGGAAGACGTCCGATCTCAGTTACTTTGCCATTTGGTCGTAGCAGGTTATCTTAGTTACATTGTCTTTTGGTCGTAGCAGGCTATCTCAGTTTTAAAGTTTGACAACAAATGTTTTGTGTTTTTTTTTTTCTTTGCAAAATCGTACCTGCGTCATTCGGCAATCGGTCTACCAATATTTCATCATAAGGTGCTTCTTGCTGGATTGACTGAGCATGCCCAGAGCGTACTTCTCGGTCATGGTGACCTTGGCTTGGGATGACGTCAAGCATTTCTGCCTGAGGCTGTTCAGGCGACGACTTTGACATCTCCCTGTAGATGTGTGAAATACACAAACATTAACCCTTTGTGATGCAGCCACTGGTACTGTGTACATTTACTCGCTGGACAGTCACATGTTTGGTCTGGATCAAGTTGCGGGCGACCTGCATCAATAGCTGCGGAAGTGTCGTATAGCGTTGCCGGTGGCAACGCTGTACGACACTTTCGCAGTTATTGAAGCGGGAACCGGCGTTTCACCAAGTCCACAATCGTCACAGTCACAGACGAAAATTTCCAAGCAATACAATGCCGAATCTAGCTTTACTTTTGCAGTGCTTCTACATTGGGATTGGTCTTTGTTTTACGTCTTTTAACAATATACACATTTTAGCTAAACGAGAACTTGTTTGAAGCCTAAAGTACACCTTGCATGCATATACTTTTGACGACACAGAAAAACTTGACATGTTTGTGTCTAGTGGATTACATTATATAGATTTGGATATAAATGATAATATGTACTAACTTTTCCTCCAACACATGATGTTCACAACAACACCCACAACAAGAACCACAACAACTACAGCGACATTCGCCACCATTATTGTGATCAGTGTCGTCATAGCAGAGTTCTGCGTCTCGGGCATCTCGTTTAGAGCTGCAAGAAATTAAACAAACAAAAGGAAAACACACAATCAAACAAATCACATAATGTAAGTCCCTTTATGATCGATACAAAATAAACAAGAGCAATCTGCTAGAGACTTGTGCTCTGAACCACTGTGAACCACTGTAGGTGCTGGGTCTCATAAAGATCTATAACTCTCGCTGACCGTACTTTGTATTCATTTTCATAGGACGGATTGTGTTCTTGGACTCTGTGTACAATAAAGGAACGGTTATGTTCAAGGCATTACACGATACGCTACCCCGATATTTCACATCGCTATTTACGCCCAGTCATCAAAATACTCCAGATCAAGAAAATTCCTTATTGTGCAGTGACCTAGAATTAATCTTTATGAAACGAGTTAAACGTTTTCTTGCTCTAACCTTTGGAATGCCTTGCCTAGAAACGTCTCCTCGTTTAAAGTCAGTGT
Source organism: Semisulcospira habei (assembly GCA_036245525.1). Classification (NCBI taxonomy): domain Eukaryota; kingdom Metazoa; phylum Mollusca; class Gastropoda; family Semisulcospiridae; genus Semisulcospira; species Semisulcospira habei. Next base: position 279,533,032 of record BTPG01000001.1, read on the forward strand.
CATCAAGTACTTGTTTTTGTCAAAAAAAGCAAACCGAAAGGGTTGACTGCCAGTGCCTGTAATTTAGAAAAAACTACCAAGTGAGTAGGAAAAGGCACTGTCAAGGGAGAGAAGTGTGCATGATCGACCAGTGATCATAGATCTA
>BTPG01000001.1:279535676-279575676 GCA_036245525.1 Semisulcospira habei
CGCCCCGGTCTGTAACTGTCAAACGCTCTCCTCATGTAAATCATTTCTCGAAACCCACCTCTACAATGCTGCCTTTCACTAGTTTATTTCCCCAGCCATGCACAATTCATTACCCCTGTCAAGTATGTGTGTTTATGTCATAATAATTTATATCTCGCCTAACTTCAGGTAAAGCTCTAGATGCCTTACAAATTTCAAAAATACAATTACAAAAACTGTACACAATATTTCGAGCACACGCACACACATTTATAGAGGAAAACCTTTGTAAATATCTTTTACACACTTCCTGTTTGCCACTGTATTTTGTTGTATGATTATGAATTAGACGTGACATACGTCTGATAATTGTGTAGTGAAAGTTATCTCCATCACCGGCGCCCGTGCCGGGGCCTATTAATAACATGTCAACATGTTTATCTTCTGACTGGCCATAGGTTGGAGCAAGTGGTGATACTCTAATGGGTTGTAACTTGTTAGGAGAGTCATTATCTCATACATACACGTTCACAGATATTCCAGTATTTAGTTCTTTAAACAAGTCTATGTTCTCTATTTTAACAGGGAAATCAATACCACTAAAGTTGAGTTCATTTACAAATTTAGTGTAGTTAGATACGCAATCAGGTCTTGTTTTTTTTTTCCAATTGTAGTTTAGCAAGCACACACCACATAAAACAATGATTATCATTGTTCTAAATATTGACTACAGCCTTCTTGTTTGCAATCTCTGTTGGCAGTGGCAACCAAGATTTACCTAATATAGGATAATACCTTGACTGCTTCAATTGTGGTTCATGTACATGACCTTCATGCCAACCAGACCCCTTCATTTTTGCTTTGTCAATTGCTTCTAGAAAGTCTGGTAACAGTCTGTCTCTAAACACATTCTCCAATTCCCTTCTTGAATTAATTGTGTGTTGTCTTGTTGAGATATACGATACAATCACTTCACCGTCTACTCTGTTCAATTCTATTTTACTCACAAACCAGATAGGTGAGGCTAGCGCTGGCAGAATTGTATACAGACCAAGGGGAATCACAGCGCTGGACAGACAAAGTTAGATCCCCTGCCCCCGCCTATCAGGCACCCAATCGCCAGCCCACAGAGAAATACGCAGGTATAGAACAAGACAATCATTTCCGTCCTCTAAAATTCTATTTTAGCAACAACCTGAATCTTTACACTGCCTGTAAGAAGATTAGCTTGTATGACAGAAAAGGAGTTTTCTATCCATTCATAGACATTGTTACTATTAGATATAGGCAAGTCTGTTGTGTGAAACACGTTTCTTAAGCTTGATTGACTTGGAGGGCTTGATGGGCTTTGTGCATTGTCTGTCATTTTTATTTGTCCAACAAAATAATAATAGAAAAATATTACCACTATTACTGCATGTGTAATATCATTTTATTAAATGTAACATTGAGAAAAAATACAAATTTGTTTGGTTTAGTTCTTTCACTAAATCATTACACACTGCATTAAACAGCCACTATAATATTCATTAACAGTACAAGTTTGTGTCTTAATATTAACAGTTATTTTTTGTATTATTGATGGTCTAAATGGATTATTGACACCCAAAGTTATATTACCTGTCATGTACAGTTTTATTGGTGTCATAAATAAATTTCCAGGTGTCCCTTTTTTATTAAGCCCGTTTACATATTTAACATCTTTAAAGTAGTATGTAATATCTATGATTTTACCAAAAGGTCAATTTTGCATGATTTGTCCGTCTGTCATTTTTTATGGACAAAACAAAAGTATAATTAATTCACCAACCCATACCCTGTAGGCTCATCTGTCTTTAAGATAAGCTTTTGATGCTTAGTTGATGTCAGTTTGTTTTTTACAATGTCTCGTTTATGCTTATTTGGCATTACATCGTTCTCTCTGAGACAGTCTTCAAAGCTGTCACGATCCTTACAGTAAAACAAACAGATAAACTTTAGTTGCTCTTGAAAATCTTTCAGTACAGCATTATATTTTTGAGTGAGAATCCATACACTGATGTTTGCATGTCTGCCGCTGAAGGCAAGTTCTGCCAGTGTGTTTCTTTTCTTGACAATGTCTTTCTCTGCAGAGCAGTCATCAACGATGAACAAAGTTGGCTGTCCTTCAAATTGCTTGTAAAAATATTGTAGGTAGTTGTTCAGTTTTTTCTCAGTGTCAACTAAGTAAATGTTGCTCTCAGTCCAAATGAATAAACGTTTGTGATAAGCTTTGTTGTGTTTGATTGTTGTACTAAATATTACAATGTTTTCAAAATGATAGATGTATCTTGTTTGAAAGAGATTAAGTACAAATTCAGTTTTACCACACCCTGTGGCACCACAAAACAAACCACAGTGTGGGTCGAGTGTCATCAAGTTCATTTTAATACAGAATATAATTTTAATACACGTGCCCACTTAGTCTGCTCTCTGCAATATTGAGTTGTGCGTCATAAACCAGATACAAATATATGTTTATTGCTCCAGCGGTTTCAATTTTTTTTTTGTATCTAAAACTGAACTTCCGTCACTGCCGTTTTCAACAGTATGACCTGACCCATGTAAGTAGTCGTCATCTGTACTACGCAGGTCTAGCCAAAGTGCATACTTATGCGTTAGGTATTGACTGATTCTTACGTCATATAGATGTAGATCTTTGCAAGTTATGTTTGCAGATTTATCTCTAAGTCTCCCACCTGCCCATTTTGTGATCTCGTCGTAGTGCTGATAAGGTTGCATTCCAGAAGCATACACTTGGTTTGGGCGGCCTTCGATTGTACAAGGCAAATGTGTGATTTTTGGACTGTAAAATTCTTCTGAATCCCGTTTGTATGGGCCCACCGGTTGAATAAACAACATAAGAATGCTTTCAGTGACCTGGCAGGTGTGTTCAAGTTTATGTTCCACATGGGTCGATTTTGTCTTTATTAATTAAACTGTGCCTAATCACCGGGTCATAATAAATCGGCAGTCTTGACTGGTACTGATTTTGTATAAGTCTGGCTAATTCAATGTGTGTGACAATTTCATATTCCAAAGAAATTTTAGAGATCGTATATGTTGCATTGGGATCAGATGATTTAATAACTTTGGAGTAGTCATTGAAGGTTAGTTCAAAACTCAGACGGTCATTCAGTGCTCCTTGGTAATAAGGCGAATGCGCTGTCAGGATTTCAAATTCAAGTGGAATGTAAAACCTACTGCCGTATGTTTCAGCCATTATAACATCCTTGGCTGCTGTGGTTATTTTGTCACTGGCATCGATTCTGAGTTTAGTAAAGCTATCTGACTGTATGCCTTGATAAATACGATCCTCTCGTTCTTCTCTTGTGAGCCAAAGATCTTTGTAGCAGTAGAACACGTCAGCATCATCAAGACTAAACACTTCCTGTCCTTCAAGTTTAACTTTGATGGTCCTAATAATTGCTCTGCCTAGGTTGTTAACTAGTGTTCTGTTTACATCTGATTCTGATGTTAGTTCAATATTAAAAGCAAGGCGTGCAGTTCCAGGAACAATAACGTCACTGGGGCCTAGGTTTGGAAATTTGACTGTGAGTGTTTGGTTTTGATCTATGGTACTTGGATTGTTTGTGATGACGATTGATTCTCTAATGCTCTTAACACCAAGAGGCTCACGTAATTTTCTGTATGGGTCTAAGTTTGATCCGTAAGACTGTGTCATTTTATTATGCAAAAATCAAATATATTAAATTAATAAAAACGATGGCAGCGGGAGGATTTAATCATGAAGATTTTGAAATGGATGACATGAATGTCTCTGATACCAGTACAACAGCTATGACTGGAATGGGAAATACTTTTAGTTTGCAACAGGAACTGTGGACTTTCCGACAGAATTGCTGTTTAACTGCAAAAGGAATGGAGGGTAAGAAAAAACGTACCGGTGACAAAAACAACCAACAGGCTGACCCACTCACACAACGACAGAAATACACAACAATGAAATTGACATGTACAGTAATATTAGAGTGCATTGTGTGAAGACTTACACGGTGGAGCACAATCCACGCCAATATCCTTATGGTGACCACACAGGTAGCCCACATCTAGGTGCGTACACTCCAGGATGTTGTTCTCGTCACCTTGGCATGCCACCGCACTCAGCAGTATGGGGCCGACACCCTCACCGTAATAGGCCCATGCCCTCACTACTGGCTGACTGGTGTTATTGAAACACAAGGTAAGAATGAGCGTGACTCAAACACTAACAGTGTGTGGTCTCATCCCCACAGCACCACACACCATACAGTAGTATGGGGCCGCCACACTCACTACTATACGTGACTCAAATACTAACAGCGTGTGGTCTCATCCCCACAGCACCACACATCATACAGTAGTATGGGGCCGCCACACTCACTACTATACGTGACTCAAATACTAACAGCGTGTGGTCTCATCCCCACAGCACCACACATCATACAGTAGTATGGGGCAGCCACACTCACTACTATACGTGACTCAAATACTAACAGCGTGTGGTCTCATCCCCACAGCACCACACATCAAACAGTAGTATGGGGCCGCCACACTCACTACTATTGACCCCTTCACTGCCGAGAACAAGTGATCTCAATTCAGCTGCAAAAGACATAGATCATCACGAGCCTCGCAACTGCGAGGGCTCATGAGAATCTATGTCTCTTGTTGACATCACCTGGATTCCATGCTAGTAGGGCGGATTAAAGCTGGTGACATCACCTGGATGTCATGCTAGTAAGCGGCTTAGGGCTGTTGGGCTGTTGACATCACCTGGATTTCATACTAGTAAGGCGGCTTAGGGCTGTTGACATCACCTGGATTCCATGCTAGTAGTGCGCTTTAGGGCTGTTGACATCACCTTGATTCCATGATAGTAGGGCGGCTTAGGGCTGTTGACATCACCTGGATTTCATACTAGTAAGGCGGCTTAGGGCTGTTGACATCACCTGGATTCCATGCTAGTAGTGCGCTTTAGGGCTGTTGACATCACCTGGATTCCATGATAGTAGGGCGGCTTAGGGCTGTTGACATCACCTGGATTCCATGCTAGTAGGGCGGCTTAGGGCTGTTGACATCACCTGGATTACATGCTAGTAGGGCGGCTTAGGGCTGTTGACATCACCTGGATTCCATGCTAGTAGGGCGGCATAGGGCTGTTGACATCACCTGGATTCCATGCTAGTAGGGCGGCTTAGGGCTGTTGACATCACCTGGATTCCATGCTAGTAGGGCGGCTTAGGGCTGTTGACATCACCTGGATTCCATGATAGTAGGGCGCTTTAGGGCTGTTGAAATCACCTGGATTCCATGTTAGTAGGGCGGCTTAAGGCTGTTGGGCTGTTGACATCACCTGGATTTCATACTAGTAAGGCGGCTTAAGGCTGTTGACATCACCTGGATTTAATACAAGTAGGGCGGCTTGGGGCTGTTGACATCACCTGGATTTCATGCTAGTAGGCGGCTTAGGGCTGTTGGGCTGTTGACATCACCTGGATTTCATACTAGTAAGACGGCTTAGGGCTGTTGACATCACCTGGATTCCATGCTAGTAAGGCGGCTTAGGGCTGTTGATATCACCTGGATTCCAAGCTAGTAGGGTGGCTTAGGGCTGTTGCCATCCCCTGGATTCCTTACTAGTAGGGCAGCTTAGGGCTGTTGACATCACCTGGATTCCATGCTAGTAGGGCGGCTTAGGGCTGTTGATATCACCTGGATTCCATGCTAGTAGGGCGGTTTAGGGCTGTTGGGCGTTGAATTAACACAGATTTCAGAAACACCATCGGCGACCACTGGCAGTGAAGGGGTTAAGATTAAAACACAATGCGATTTATATCAAAATGTGTTCAACTTTATGGGCGTATTAACTTTTTCATCAAGATTTATCGAGAGATGAATAAGTTGCAGGTCCCATTAAACGAGGGAGGCGACCGCACCTTCTCCAACAGTGAATACGAGAATAAAGAAAGAAATCATACTTGTAACGTCTCTATATATACTATCATGTAGTCTTATTAAGTCTGGCTTTTCGGTAGCGTTTGTTGTCGCGATGATTCCGACAGGAATGACCAGGACACAAAGCGCTACTGACAGCCAAAGGGTTAACACTGATCCATCCAGCCGAAACCACTTCACTGCCCGTGATCACGGATTTCGCGTCTGAAACCACTGCAAACTGACTGACATTCGAAAAACACTAATGACATGGAACCAGCAGCGGTCATGACGAACTGAAGACTGACAAGAGACATCAATCATCATCAGCCCCCGTGAATGCGGTAAGTTAGTGCGACTGCGGTATGTTAGTGCGACTGCGGTAAGTTAGTTCGACTGCGGTAAGTTAGTGCGACTGCGGTATGTTAGTGCGACTGCGGTAAGTTAGTGCGACTGCGGTATGTTAGTGCGACTGCGGTAAGTTAGTGCGACTGCGGTAAGTTAGTTCGACTGCGGTAAGTTAGTGCGACTGCGGTATGTTAGTGCGACTGCGGTAAGTTAGTGCGACTGCGGTATGTTAGTGCGACTGCGGTATGTTAGTGCGACTGCGGTAAGTTAGTGCGACTGCAGTACGGTAAATTAGTGCGACTGCAGTAAGTTAGTGCGACTGCAGTACGATAAGTTAGTGTGACTGCATTACGTTAGTGAAACTGCGGTAAGTTAGCGCGACAGCGGTAAATTAGTTTCACTGCGGTAAGTTAGTGCGACTGCGGTAAGTTAGTGCCACTGTAGGGGCTCATGAGGGTTGATGTCTGTTGTAGCTGGGTAGAGTTCACCTTTCTCCAGCATTGAAGGGGTTAAACCAGTCTAAGATTTTTGCTGTTGAGCTTTTATTTCTATATCTGACTGAAACTTTTACACTGCAGACACACAGTAAGGTGACAACCAGTGATGACTGACCTTGTGAATCCCAGCTCCCTGCACACAACACGGGCGGCAATAGTGTCAAACAGCCAGCCACACACCGTCCCCCACCGGCCGGCAACATAGACCTCCACTCGCCCTTCTGACGGCCGCTGACCTCCCACAAGGCGGACACGGGGCGCTGTCAGATAAGAACAATGGGTGAAAAACATTGCGTGCAATTCTCCGATCACCTTGGTGCCAGTGGGACAGTAAACTGAATGAATGAAATGAATGATTGCGTGCAATAATCCAGCCCGCTCCATCTGCCAGAGGCCTATATTCTCATGAGCCCTGCAGCCGCAGTACTGTACTGGTGCAGCCGCATTACTGTACTGGTGCAGCCGCATTACTGTACTGGTGCAGCCGCATTACTGTACTGGTGCAGCCGCATTACTGTACTGGTGGAGCCGCATTACTGTACTGGTGCAGCCGCATTACTGTACTGGTCCAGCCGCAGTACTGTGCTGGTGCAGCCGCATTACTGTACTGTTGCAGCCGCATTACTGTACTGGTGCAGCCGCAGTACTGTACTGGTGCAGCCGCATTACTGTACTGGTTCAGCCGCAGTACTGTACTGGTGCAGCCGCATTACTGTACTGGTGCAGCCGCATTACTGTACTGGAGCAGCCGCATTACTGTACTGGTGCAGCCGCAGTACTGTACTGGTACAGCTGCAGTACTGTACTTTTGCAACCGCATTACTGTACTGGTCCAGCCGAATTACTGTACTGGTGCAGTTGCATTACTGTACTGGTGCAACCTCTTGCTGGCAGGGCATGGCCTCACTGACATCCCCAGTTTGCGAAACTTAGCCGGTATTAACTCATTCAGTCCCGACACAGAATGGATCGAGCATGATAGTTCAAGGGTGGTGCCAGACAAGCTCGGCGCCTATAGGCGCCAAGCTATTCTGGCACCACCCTTGAACTATCATGCTCGGTCTGTCTCTTGAATTGTAATACAGTCCTTCAGAGGGTAAAGTCAAAATTGGGGGATTTTGTTCCTAGCGTACAACGTGTTAACAGTACGACTGCAACGAGGATGCATGCCACCGTGATCGGGTTTATCCAGCCAAACAGTTCCTTTTGTCCTTAGGATAAAGGGACCCAACCTACTTCCCTTACTATAACGGTACTCCTCCTACTGCCTTTGACCTGACTCTGAGGAATAGCTCCCATTAGGCACATTCATCTTGTACTAACATGCATGTTTCTAGGTTGCTTGAAGTACGTAAGGAGGAACAGAAGGAACAGAGAGTGAAGATGTGCAAATTAATGGCAGTTTCCCAACCACGCCTTACTCTTTGCCCCGCATGTAGTGCCATAATTTTTTATCATCTTAACAGAGATATACAAATAGACATTTCTAGGATTTTTTTTAAATCTTTAATTATCCTAATTAAACTACCTTTATTTTACTATTTTCACTAACATCGCTCAAAAATTCCCAAATCCCCTTTATTTTACTCGGTAAAATAAAGATTTCCAAAATCAATGCCATTGAAGACTAAAGCAAAATTAGCACCTGAGCTAATTAGTATATCAATGATGTAAGTCTGTACATTCCCAAATGTTCGCGGCAAATCAGTGACTACTAGTCTAGCCACTGTTATTGATTGTCGCTAACATGGCACACGTGCGCACTGCTGAAGTCAATATCACCAGGGACAACAGTCATGTGACATTCTGTCAACCGGTCACGTCGGTCGATCGCTTCAATTTATTTTGCGGCTGTGTGTGAGAAGGTTGCGTGTTTCAGTGACAGACTAAATGACAGACTTTATATATAGTGTTATCACTAAATCCTGTAAAATATATACTACGTCAAGATCAGTAAGTGACTGTTAAAATTTGTGGTATTTTGAAAAAAAAAAAAAAAAAAAAAGGCCTCGTGGTTAGCCTGCAGTGCGTCGAGAAAGAAAATCTTACTGTTAGCCCAGCTAGTCTTGTATAATTTGTCTACGCTGACTAACATTGAGTACACTGACACTAAAAGACACTCAAAATAACAGATTTTTATGTGTTTCAGAAATGAATTGGTTGAGGAGGACCGGTTGATCTTTCAATCTCACTTATACTATCATAAAGCAATGATGACTTTCTTAGAGTCAGTATTAGCAAACCAGCCTGGATTTTGGTCAGCAAAATCAATACCAAAAAAAAAACAATTGTTAATTTGGCCGATGTACTTCAAAGAAGTACAAAAAAGGTGTTTGAGCCAAGAGATCTTTATTCGTATTTAGAAAAAAAATCTTTTAAATGGATCGCTTCCTGGTTGTATTGCAGTAGCTGACTGTGATTTGGCTGCACTTTTATTTGCAACCTTGAAACCGTATTTAGTAAAATGTCTACATGATAATACAAGAAACAAAAATTAAAAACTTGATGTCTGCTATCTTGTTTGGAGAGTGGATAATCGAAGGTGCTGAAATTCACAAAAGACAAAAAATACAAAAGGAAACAAACTTAAACTGGACAGATTTGCTCAAATTAAAGTTAAAATTTCAAAATCTTATTCTCATCAGTAGCCAGGCTGCTACGAGGGTACCCCAAATTTTATTTTCTTTCACTGTCTTTCCGAAAGGTGTTTAGTTTGCGAAAGTGAATTGAAGAAATGCTAAAAGAACAGGAAATAGCAAATTTTGGGAAAACACCTAACGCTAGTCCATTAACCTTGTTTGTACTGTTTTGAACAAAGGCTCTGGCTCGACCTAACGGTTCGTAACCTTGTTTCTACTGTCTTGAACAAAGGCTCTGGCGCGACCTAACGGACCATTAAGTTACCTACAACTGCCAACTAACTTTACAGGAAACTTTTTAAGTTCTTATAAATTAATTGACATAAGTTCTTATAAGAACTTATAAGTTCTCATAAGAACGTCAACAAGATACTCGGACAATTTTTACTATAAACTTAAAAATAAACTTTTTTTCTCAATAGTACTCTGGCGGCAGAGTGGATGGGGATAAATAGACAGGTGGAAGTGGCGTGAGAGACAAGTCATCTCTCTGTGAAGTGTAATGCAAAAATATTAAACAATTGCCAAAACTGATTTTTATTTGCTTAAAAGTCCTTGACATTTTTCCGTGGTCTCTTTTACACTGATCTGTTTTCCTTTCTCTAAAAAAAATTCTTTAGTTCTTCAGCATTCACAGGGGATTGACTACACATCTTATTTTGAATTTCAGACTTCTGTTTGTAATTGCTCAAATCATCCTGCACTCTCTTAAATTCTTCGTCGTCAATAAAATTATCTTCCAAAGCTCTACTGATAATAAGTTTCATCCTTCTAATCTGACGGAACCCCCCGGAACAATGACAACTTGAAGAGGTGCCCTACCACAATGGACATCAGTGTTTTATCTTAAACACCGCGACTCAATTGGCAGCCTGTCCACGACCCACTGAATGTTGAAAAACCAAGCTAGCAGCGGAAAAAAGATGACATAAAGTGAACCCCAGCCCGCAAAGCCCGAAACAGACCTGAAGTTATCAGCGAGAAACAGAACCTCCTACCAGTAATGACCGCAAACTTGAAACAACTACTATTGTGGATTAAACACGTTCCACATCCATGGCCACCTCCACCTGCAAACTCAGTGAATCTAGTCGGCATAGACGAAACCTCGAGACACACAGCTTAGGCTGTAAAAGTTCTACAAAGAAAAAACGTGAGACTACAAGCCAGTAAACAAGAGACTAACGGGATGAATTCACCATCCTTCTAAAAACAAACAAGTCCCACAGATCAACAGGGCAGGCAAAAAGGCTGATTGAACCGGCTACATCATGGCGACCCTCACAGACGCAGCTAGTCAGTTGATCACATCCAATCCCAAATAGATAAACTTGGCACAGCAACTTGAAGCGGCACGGCACCACCAGAGCAAGGAAGAGACAAACGCAGAGGGGGGAAGGGGAAAAAAAAAGAAAAACCCCAAAAAAACAACATCAAAAACCAAATTAAAAAAAAAAAAGCAGCAACAACAAGACCCACACGGCGGAATGCAAGAAGTACAGGGGGCAGTCATGGAATGAACCCCACACCCTCCTACAAGATCAGGGAACCCCATCACTCTGCTACAAGATCAGAAAAAGAACCCAACAACCTGATCGGCTCAGTTGTAGAATTAACTGCACATCAGTAGTATTCTAAAAATATAATAATAATAATGCATAGCATTTATATGGCGCATTTCTCATATTTATAATATAACTCAATGCGTAGAATGTAGCCGCGAACTGAACCCAACAAGCACGCTCACGTGAATCACACGCATTCACTCACACACTGTACGTAAACACAGAACATTCACGTGGTGCTAAGGGCAAGCTCAAGCGAGCTACTGAAGTGACGGTATTTGGAAATCGTTTTGTATTTGAAATCTTTATTAAGTTGGCTGAAACTGATACCAAAGTGGAGGGGGAGGAAGAGCCGGAGTACCCGGAGAAAGAACCCCCGACGGTCCGCCCGAATTAACATTGACACTTACTAGAGGAGAAAAATCCGACGCCGGAACCCGGAATCGAACCTCGCACCTTTAGCATTGGTGGCAGGCGCCTTAACCACTGTGCCACGGACCGCCCCAATATGAGACTAACCATCCTTACAACAAGAATCGCCTGCCATCAACGCAACAATCACATGGCAAGAAGTGACGCAACCACCTGAGGAAGTCACACCATGCCTGTGCGAGTGTGAATTGCAAGACAGAGCCTGAACCCCCAGAAACCGCCAACCCCGCAGAAAGTAAAGACCAGAAGGCACATCACTCAGCAGTTTTTAAAGTTGTTTTATCTACTACTACCTTTACAGTTTTTGGAAGGAGAAGAGGCATAAAACAGTTTAAGCAAGAGTGTTCAATGCTTCATGCTTCTGCAACAACAGTTTAAAGTTGTTTTATCTACTACTATCTTTACAGTATTTGGAAGGAGAAGAGGCATACAACAGTTTAAGCAAAAGTGTTCAATGCTTCACGTTCCTGCAACTTTGTATGAAATTTTTGGTTAAGGCCTTCTAAACCAAAGCATGCCAGACCTGTGGCAATGCTAGCTCCTTCAAGTCCAACTCCGATAATACTACCAATTCCCGTTGTAATCAAAACAATACCCCCTACAGAACATGCAGCTAAAACTGCACCCACAGCCATAGATGTGTTTTGTACAGAATTGAAAACTGTTTTATGCCATCTTTAGCATTTGGAGTATTTAGAATCTTCTCCTTCCAAATACTTTAACGTGTCTGTAATATTATTTAATCAGAATGTGTCTGTCTGTAATGTTTTATCAGATGCAATTGACTCAGTCGTCGCAAGCATCTCAGTCGGTAGTTGCGGATACAATTTTAACATTTTTTTTTATTGGCAAATGTTTTTTTTTAAATATTTAATCTACAATTACATTTTGCAACTCGTCAAAAGTATACAATTTGCTAGCATAATAAAATGAAACAAGATCAATATGTTCCAGTTTTTTGTAACTTAAACGAACCAAAGTTGTTTTATCTACTACTATCTTTACAGCTGGGATATTACTCGAAACTTCTATATCAACACCTTTTTCAATAGCAATTAAAACTTTTGTTGACTCTGTCACTGTGTTGTCCCATGTTAGTTTGATTCCCTGTGCGATAACTGCTTTTTTGACAGAAGCTACAGATCTCACGATAATTTGAAATACTATTGTCGCTTCTTTTGCTATGGTAAAGTTTGCTGGCATAAACACAACAGAAGTATCCTGTCTGCCCCTTCTATTTGTAAGAAGATACCTCCTTTTTTCATACTCTTACACTTTTAGTTTATCTCTGCTATTGTTGTCTATTGCAAAGCTTGGAACAAGACTCACAATCAGCAGTCCAGAGTTAACAACTTTTCTAAATACTATGGCTCCTTCATCATTAGTATATTCATATGGACTAATAAATTCAAACTTTATGTCTCAGTCAATTCTTGGTGCTGGTGCAGCCGAAAGTGAAACTACCCACTTATTATCCACATGTTTTAAGTTATAGGGCACATTATTTACAGGAGGAGTAGGTACAGTAACATCACGCAGCTGACCAAGTTTAAGAATTGGTCTCTTGATGCCGTCTTTCATGTCATCGATTACTTTTCACTTATACATGCCAAAAGAATCAAGTTCAAAACCATACACTTCTCCAGTTTCACCTTCTTTCTCAAAATCTTGTACATCAGCCAAATCTTTCAAATCTGTTACCGGACACGCAACTGGAATAATTTTCGGCTTTGGACTAACATTCATTTTTTTATAAACAAAAATAAAATTTATTTAACTTTCAACACAACACTAAAATCATGCATCAGAACTCGTTTATCATCTTAATTAGTTACAGATGTACACAGTGACTCAAAGAAACTGGAACCTAATTTTTTAAACTGTAAATTAGGAAATCTAACAACCACACTTAACAATAAGGAGCAGTTCCAGCTGGCACACATCTCAAAAAAGTTGAAGGCTTACCATTGTGCACATTTTCAGTCATGTTTAGTTATTTTATATGCACATTAAATACTGTGCGTACTGACAAATAAACATGACGTTTTCCAGTTACTTTACATTTTCTTGTCTTCAATTTCATCATACCAAAAAAACAATCATCACCATCAAATATAATCCAATCTTCATCCAAATATTAACCAAGTAAATATGCCATATTGCCTGACACTTTAACCCAATCTTGTTTCAGAAACTCTAACGTAACAAGTAGGTTTGCTGGATTTAAAGTTGCTTTTATATTTGAATTTACTTTGAAACCATTCAGCTAAAGTACAAAAGTCATAATACCCAGCTGTTATAGCCTCAGTCTTGCCATCAAAAATTATTTGATAACTTGTATTATCTGTTTGGCAAGCACAGCTAAATCCAGTGTCATTAGCACTTGTCAAGCATTTGTGTGACCCCCTCAGCTAAAACCAGTGGCGTTAGCACTTGTCAAGCAGTCTGGTGAACCATTCAGCTAAAACCAGTCTCAGTACCACTTGGCAAGCAGTCTGGTGAACCAGGTTTGCCCTGCCAACCTGTTTAGAACAATGTTATAGTTGCGGCATTAAAACGGTGAGGCAAGCGTGTCCTGCCATTCATCTGAAAAAGACTCAGTAGTACTGTTATTGTTGTCTGGCTTAATATCAAGCAGACCCCGCTGCTGTCAACAGCTGGTTGGTGACCATTTGTTTGCCTGTAGCCTTCCTGATTACCTGGGTTGGCCACTTGTCTTGACTGCATGAACACTTGTCTTGGTTATGTATCATTGTGTACCTATACCTCCTGTCCCTTTGTGGTATATAGACTGCACGAACAGGTGTCTTGGTTATGTATCATTGTGTACCTACACCTCCTGTCTCTCTGTGGTATATAGACTGCATGAACACGTGTCTTGGTTATGTATCATTGTGTACCTATACCTCCTGTCTCTCTGTGGTATATAGACTGCATGAACACGTGTCTTGGTTATGTATCATTGTGTAGCTATACCTCCTGTCTCTCTGTGGTATATAGACTGCAAGGACACGTGTCTTGGTTGTGTATCATTGTGTACCTATACCTCCTGTTTCTCTGTGGTATATTCACGACTTTCCCAGGCGTCACTGACTAAACGCATGTGGGCCGCCATTGCCGTTACTATATTTAGGATTATGTTATCAATTTCCGGTGCACGAGAAAATGGCTACAGCACAAAAGCAAAACACTCGAAGCAGTGGAGCGATCTGTTCCGTGCATGGTTGCTATTACAGCCAAAGAACTTTGAACAGTCTTCTTGCACAGCCTTGTTTTGACCACAAGCCTCTAACAAGAAAGGAATGTTCATGTCAGCCGCCATATCGTCTTCACAGAATGCCACCGAATGATGCAGATTTGCAGAAACTATGGTTAGCAGCTCTCAACAGGAAAAGCCCTCCGAAAAACGTTTTTGTATGTTCTTTTCATTTCGTGGACAGGGAGCCAACACAAGACAACCCAGTACCTGAACTGTACCTTGGGTACAAGAAGACAACATTCAAGAAAAGACGTGTGCTTGTACGTACCACAGCTTCAGGGAACATAAACGCGATCGAGCTGTCCATTCTCGGAAACAGAAAACGAAAGAGTTCGACCACTGCTGATGCTTCACCAACGAAACAGCTCTGTCTAGGTTAGCATTCTTTTTCTAACATCTTTTACGTAGATGACACCCCCCCCCCACCCCACCATGTGTAAATCTACTTTATTACGTGTACACATATAAGTCTGTAGCTTACTACTTGCTTATCAAAATGAATCCATATCAAAAAGTTGATTGCCACGCGTTTAAATTAATGCAGAGAAGAACCCAAAGGAGAAAGAAACACGCTTAGTTGACAGTTACAACATTATTAATATTTGGGATGAAACCCCTTTTTCAAAATAGACAAACAAGTGTAGTCTGTTGCTTCTTATTTGTTTTGTTGAGAGAAGCAAGGTGCCACCCTGCCGCTCTCTCAACAAAAAAAGATAAGAAAAAAACTGACTGTACACTTAGGTTTTGTTTTGTTTTTTAATTTTGCAATAGGGTTTTCACCCGAAATATTAATATTAATGTGTTGAAACTGTCTTATCTAAGTGTTTCTTTCTCCGTTGGTTTCTTCTCTTCACTATTTGCTTGTCAAAACAATCACAAATTTACTGCAGATTAATTTTTTCAGCCTGAGCCATACTGAAATATGATGAAGCCAGCTGGAAACTTATTCCTCATGAGCCCATGTATATGCAGGGCTAGGGACTCATGAGGATCTGCCTCTAGCAATGTAGCAATTGAATGTTGTTTGCTGTAGCAATGTAGCAATTGAATGTTGTTTGCTGTACTTTGACAAGGGCTAACTTCAGACCTTGGTTTCTAAATACTACACTACTTCAGACATATTGTGTTTGTGCAGCTGCTGTTGAGTCATCTCATTCTGAAGATGAGGGAGTTATGGAAATGCCCTGCACTTCAGACTCAAGCCTCTTGTCTGCAACACCAGGTGAAAAACATGCCACAACTATGGATGCTTCTACTCAGTGGATTGA
This sequence comes from Semisulcospira habei, assembly GCA_036245525.1. Taxonomy (NCBI): domain Eukaryota; kingdom Metazoa; phylum Mollusca; class Gastropoda; family Semisulcospiridae; genus Semisulcospira; species Semisulcospira habei. Next base: position 279,551,619 of record BTPG01000001.1, read on the forward strand.
CATTCATATAGAGTGCCATGACTACAGCAAACCGTGGCTGCAGAATCAAAGGGAACAGATGCTACTAAAAACAAAAGCTGAAAATGATGCAAAGAAAACAAAACACAATGATGCAACAATTCAGTGCCAAATTTCTGAAGATCAGGGTGTGGCTGCTACACTTATAAAGACATACAGTGATGCCAAATTGTATTGCGGTATCCCATTTCTGGTTTTTACAACTTTGGTCACATGCTTACTACCACATGCTGACCGAACGTTCCGCATGCCTGTTGCTGACCAAATTCTGATGACTTTGATGAAGCTGAAACTCAATCTGTTGTATGCTGATTTATCAAGACGCTTTTCTGTTTCTGAAAGTCTTGTCAGCAAGACAGTCTCTTACTGGATTGACACCATGGCCAGTCATCTTTCTATGCTTATTGTGTGGCTGCCAAGGGAGACAATTAGAGCAACAATGCCGAAGTGTTTCAAACGTCACTATCCCAAGACAACATGTGTGCTAGTTGTGCAGAAACAATTATGCAAAAGGCAAGCAATCTCAGATCACGTGGTGAGTCCTACAGTAACTACAAGTCACATAACACTGTGAAATATTGTGTTTCAATCGCACCATGTGGGTTAGTGATGCATATATATCTAGGGCCTATGGTGGGCGTGCCAGTGACAAATTCATTGTTCAAGACAGTGGTGTGCTTGACAGACTATTGCCTGGTGATGAGGTAATGGCGGACAGGGGGTTCACAATTCAGGATTTACTGTTTACCCGTAGGGTCAGTCTGAATATTCCAGCTTTTTCACATGGAAAGCAGCTGCCTGACCAAGAAGTTACAAGAACACGTCGCATTGCCAATGTTTGCATCCATGTGGAACGAGCCATCAGGAGGATGAAAGTTTTCCGAATTCTCAAGGACACTGTCCCTGTCTCAATGACTAAAAAGATTGACAAAATTTTGCGCATATGTGCAGCTCTGGTGAATCTTGGCAGTGATCTTATCAAAGGAGTGTGATGTTTCTGTCCTTTCATATGGTCTTCAATCTTGTCAGTGCTGTTGTTGTCTGTGCAATCCTGGACAGTATTTCTGGTTTTGATCCCTCATCTGTCACAATGGCTCCTAAGTATTTGAATTTCTTAACTGTTTCCAGTTTTTGGCCTCCAACCATGATTTCAGTGCCAATGCCGCTGGCGTTATTGGTCATCAGTTTGGTCTTCTCTGCACTGATTTCCATCCCATATGCAATGGCTGTACTATCCAGCTTTTCCACCAGCTGAGCTAGCTCCTTCTCTGTTCCTGCAAGGCCATCAATGTCGTCCACAAAGCGCAAGTTCGTGATTGTTCTGCCTCCAATACTGACAGTTCCTTCATGATCTTTCAGAGCGTCCGTCATGATTCTTTCCAGGAAGATGTTGAAAAGAGTAGGTGAGAGCAAGCAGCCTTGTCTGACTCCAACTGTAGTCCTAAACCAGTTTCCTATTTTGCTGTTGAAGCAGACTGCGCTAGTGGCCTTGTTGTAAAGGTTTGCTATGACTTTGATCAGGTTGGCATTGATGTTGTATAGCTTCATGGTGGACCAAAGGGCTGCATGCCACACCCTGTCAAACGCTTTCTTAAAATCCACAAAGACATGATAGAGGTCCTGCTGGTGCTGGAGGTATCTCTCACATAGAACTCTCAGGTTGAAGATCTGCTCAGTTGTGCTGCACCCTGGTCTGAAGCCTGCCTGTTCCTCAGCTATGATTTCCTCTGCCTGTGGCTTCAGCCTGTTCAGTAGGATCTTTAACATGACTTTGCTTGGGTGGGATATAAGACTGATTGTGCGATAGTTCTGGCATTGATGTAAGTTGCCTTTTTTTAGGGAGAGTTATTATAAGTGATTGGGTCCATGGTGTGGGCCAATCCCCTGACTGCCAGATCTTATTGCAGATTGTTAGTAAGGCGCTTATCGTGTCTTCTCACCCTTCTTGGACTAGCTCTGCAGGGATTTTGTCTGCTCCTGCTGCCTTTCCTTTCACTGCAGCCTCTACTTCTTCTCGGAGGATGGGATAGTTGCCATTGTTGGTCACGGGTGGTTTGACAAGTATGCCTGGGTCCACTGCAGCTCGGTGGTTGTACAAATCTGAGCAGTACTCTGTCCATCTCTTCAGTATGTCTTGGTCTTCCGTAAGACAGTTCCCTTCACTATCTTGGATGATCGAGGAGCGTCCTTGTTTTACACTGGTCAGGTCTTTCACCAGCTGGTATGCTTTTTTGCTATATTTTTGTTCAGATTTTCTTCTACGTGTTTACACTGATCTTAATTTCATTGTTTAAGATCAGTGTAAACAATGAAGTGTAACCAGGGTAGTAATCTTGAGGGTATTGTCTGTGACTCATAGCATAATACAATGTACCCATACCGTGGTGATCATCAAGTTTTTGTGTGAAGTCATACTTTATGCCAGGGCTAATGTTAAATTCATTACAAATCCATTTGAATGCTTTCATTTCCATGGGGTTATTATACCTGTTTAAACTGGATTCAGTGGGCAGTGGGGTATACAGTTCTGACAGTATTCTTCTAAGCTGGTAATACGTGCGAAAACGATACACAGACCTAATCAATTTTTTTTGAGTGATTCAAATGGTCTGTAAAAGAAACACCGCAGTCTGTAGTTGAACACAGTATAGCAAAGTTGAGCTGGTTTTGATACATCTGTATTGGTCTTGATGTCAACTTTCGTGCAGTTAAATCGTCTGTTATTGGAGGGTTTAGGTATTGATCAAAGGGGTTGGGAACTTCAACTTGAAATAAATCTTGTTCACGTACAGCTATATCGAGCTGATTTAGCTGAATTATTTTCTGTTCATAACTTGGGGTGACATTGTACTTGGCATCTACGTTAAATTGAAATGTGTTTGTAGTAACTATTGATGGCGATTTAAATTCCATTGTGCTTTTCTATGAGATAATAAAAATGTTTATCACCTTAACAAATCTTGATACAAGCAAACCAGTGTGGTTAACTAATGGGATTGATAATAGATATGGTAGCAAGGCTGCAGCTATCCATGAAATGTTCTACACTGTAAAGTGGTTTAATGCTGCTTGACAAGTGTTGCTTGACAAAAGTTACTGAGACAGGTTTTAGCTGAGTGGCTCACACAGCTACAATCCGTCACACGTGGCTTATGGATGTAGACCACACTGAAGTAACAGTTCCAACAATATTTTATTGCAGGGATGTGATCTCCAAACAATGCATTCACAAATGCACCAACACTGATACAATGTCTCCTCCACAATGTATCCACGCTTTTGACACCCTGTTGCTATCATACATTGTAAACTCTATACACTGCATAACTCCATCGTTGACAATGTACAAACACTCTTCCCAGTATAATCTTTTATAGTATAATAGCTTTCCAGAATAATCTAGCAACTTCATACAACACAACCAATCAGAACAGAACACGTAACGGAAACTCATAAATATTGATGAAAATGAACTTTCTAGAATAGACTACAATAGTCTACAAAATTTGACTACTAATTTCAACCCCAATTTTGGGAAATAGAGAAAGGAGAACGGAGATTTCTGAAGGTTTTCCATTGTATTAAGTTTACCCTAATTAATTAACTAATTAAGGCCATTATCGTCCACATGACCGTTTCTCTCAAAACAAACAAGATCCTGATAAAGTTACCAGTGAGTAAGAAAAAGCACTGTCAAGGGAGAGAATTGTGCATGACAGACCAATGATCATAGATCTACTTTGGTCCAAGCACCAAAAAAAAGATAGGAAAGAGGGGGTGCGCTAAGTAAGTGACTGAAAGCAATGCATATGGAAGCCCCCCCCCCCCCACCCCACCCCTCCCCCCCGAAGAGGGACGTTTCACATATCCCAAAGTTCCAGCCCCTTGGTGCATGGAAATTTAAATCTAGGTCCCCCAAGTGGGGGTCCAGATATTGAGCTGGTGTGGACAGCTGTTTCAGTCTTGGCGACCTCTTCAGCACACCATCGGCAATACTGACGGAAGAGAAGGAACTTCTGCCTACCTGCAAAGAAGACCACATTTTACTGTGGTTTCTGCAGGGGCATACATTCCATGCCTCCACCTAGAGCCAAATTTCCATGCAAAGTAAGAGAGAACCTACTAAAAAGGGGGAAGGGGTTGCAGTCGAAATTGTAGTAAAAAACTAGACCGAAAGGGTTGACTGCCAATGCTTGTAATTTAGAAGAAGTTACCAAGTGAGTAAGAAAAATTTGCTTGCACCAAAGTAGATCTATGATCATTGGTCTATCATGCACAATTCTCTCCCTTGACAGTGCTTTTTCTTATTCAATTGGTAATTTCTTCTAACTTACAAGCACTGCAGTCAACCCTTTCGGTCTAATTTTTTACTACAATTTTGACTGCAACCCCTTCCCCCTTTTTAGTAGGTTCTCTCTTAGGGTGCATGGAAATTTGGCTCTAGGTGGAGGCATGGAATGTATGCCCCTGCAGAAACCACAGTAAATTGTGGTCTTCTTTGCAGGTTGGCAGAAGTTCCTTCTCTTCCTCCAGTATCGTGGAATCCACTTCATCTAAAACCCTCTACGCTACCATGAACACACTCCTAGGCACTTCTAAAGACTCTCCTCTTCCCAACACACACAGCAAAGAAGAACTCCCGTCCGCTTTTTCCACCTATTTCTCCGACAAAATCCAAACTCTGCGCAACACACTAGACACTCTGCCTTCTCCGCCTTGCCTTCCTGACCCCCCTTTTCTGGCACTCCCCTCTCGTCCTTCCGCCCCATCTCTCAGGATGAAGTCTTCAAGACCATAAAGTCCATGACTTTCAAAACCTGCGAACTAGACCCCCTCCCAGCTTCTCTCTACCGGGACGGCCTCCAAACCTTTTGCCCTTCATCACCAACATCAGCAACACATCTCTAGAAAATGGCTCCGTCCCCGATATCTTCAAGTCCGCCATTGTCCGTCCTCTCCTAAAAAAACACAACCTCGACCCAAACGATCTCAAGAACTACCGCCCAGTCTCCAATCTCTCTTTCCTGTTCAAGCTTCTTGAGAAGGTTGTCCTCAACCAGCTCAACCTCCACCTCGCCGACAACAACCTCCTCAGTCCCTTCCAGTCTGCCTATCGCAAACATCACAGCACTGAAACAGCCCTTCTACATATCCTAAACGACCTGCTTATCTCCACCGACTCGGGCAACATCTCCTTCTTACGCTACTCGATCTCTCTGCCGCATTCGACACCATAGACCATTCTATCCTCCTCCATCGCCTTCACCACACCTTTGGCATCACTGACTCTGCTCACTCCTGGTTTCTCTCCTACCTCTCCGACAGACAGCAATCAGTCACCATCGACGGCGTCTCCTCCAACCCAGTCAGGCTCTCCTGCAGCGTTCCACAGGGGTCCGTCCTGCGTCCGGTCCTTTTCACACTCTATACCTCTCCCCTGTCCAACATCATCCAGTCTCACCACATACACACACCACCTCTACGCTGATGACTCACAACTACTAGACAAAGAAAAACTCGACAACACTCAGTCACTACTGACTCACACGGCTGACTGCTACGAAGACTTGAAAATCTGGATGAAGGCAAACAAGCTCAAACTGAACGACGACAAAATGGAAGCCATGCTGGTAGGCACTCGCCAGAAACTTTCCCAGCTCCCCCCTTCTCTCCACCTTCAACTCGACAGCACCCCCATCTCCCTCTCTGACTCGGTCAAGAACCTCGGCGTTATCCTCGATTCCTCTCTTTCCATGACCAGCTTCGTCTCTGCCACGGCCCAGGCATGTTATTTCCACCTACGCTGCATCAGTCAGATCAGAAAATACCTCACTACCAAAGCTGCCACCAAACTCGCTGTCTCTCTCATCTTATCTCGCATCGACTACTGCAACTCTCTCCTGTCCGGCCTTCCTCACTCTACCACTCTCACTCTTCAGCGCGTCCAGAACAATGCTGCCCGCCTCGTCCTCAGAAAGAAAAAATCCGACCACATCACTCCCCTGCTCAAGCTCCTTCACTGGCTCCCCATCCCCCAACGCATCCAATACAAGATTCTGTCTCTCTGCTACAAATCCCTGAACAACTACGCTCCTACCTATCTCTCCAACTTACTTCACCCCTACACTCCTTCCCGCTCCCTCCACTCCGCCTCCGACCCTCTCCGTCTCCTCATCCCCCGCACCAAACTCAGCACTTTCGGCCCCCGCTCTTTCTCCATCTATGGTCCATCCACCTGGAACACTCTCCCACTCTCTCTCCGTTAGAAACACTCTCTTCTCCTTCCAGTCAGCCCTCAAAACTCACCTCTTTCAACAGTTCTAGCACTATATCACCACACTCCCCACCCCAAGCTGACTGTCGTAATGTATTTTCACTATTTGTGGTACGTGAGTCATTGTCTAAAGCGTGCGCATGTGTGTGCGAGTTGTGAGTGCGCGCTTAGAGTTATAATTATTATAAGATAAGCGCATTATAAATACCGTAATTATTATAATTATTATTATTATTGCCGATGGTGTGCTGAAGAGGTCACCAAGACCTAAGCAGCTGTCCACACCGGCTCAATATCTGGACCCCCACTTGGGGGACCTAGATTTAAATTTCCATGCACCAAGGGGCTGGAACAGTGGGTTATGTGATACGTCCCCCTTCGGTGGGGCTTCCAAATCATTGCTTTCAGTCACTTACTTAGCGCACACCCTCTTTCCTATCTTTTTTTTGTGCTTGGACCAAAGTAGATCTATGATCATTGGTCTATCATGCACAATTCTCTCCCTTGACCGTGCTTTTTCTTACTCACTTGGTAACTTCTTCTAAATTACAAGCACTGGCAGTCAACCCTTTTGGTCTAGTTTTTTAAGATCCTGATAGTACACTCAGTGAAAATAAACAAAAGGCATTTCACGCCTCTCCCCATAGTCAATGCATCCGGTTAATATAGTGCAGGTAACCCAGGGTGAACACACAAACAACACATGACTGAACGTGTTAGGTAATTTATTCATAATCTTATTATCTGGACCTGCTAGGTTTTCAAAAGACATTAAAAACTTTTGAAGCCGCACTGTTATGCACCAGACCCGACTGTATGCACACGAAAAAACTCCTGACCTCAAGAAAATGCACAAAATAGCTACCTCATATTACATTATCGATATCGTGACCCCCGACAAATGTAAATTGGTTTTAACAGTGAATGGGAATAAAGGACAACACAGCAAATCCCCATTAGCTCCTTACACAGAGAGAGATCCGCTCCATCAACAAGACATAGACTGGAGACTGTCAAGACTCCACTCGGAACTTATACGTTTTAAGTCAGTCTCCTCTCAGAGAGTAGTAGTGGCAGGGGTCTTAATCTGTGACGTGTGTCATTATAAGCCCACCTGTGTAATCTTTGCCCGTGTCACAGTTGAATGAGGCGACACCCTTCTATTCAATATGCTTGGGACACACATATGACTCAATGCAACATTTGTCCTTAGGTCTTGCTAGTCTGGCAGAAGGACTGACATCGTTTCCAATAACAAGTAAATATTTTGAGCCAGAGTTAATCAAGAAAGGTGTGTATCCGTACGAGTACATCAGTGACTGGGTTGTGTTTGAGGAAATGAGAATGCCACCAAAAGAGAAATTTTATTCTACACTAAACGGTAAAGGTATTTCTAATGCTGAATACCAGCACGCGATTGATGCATGGGGTAAATTAGGGTGTCAAACGATTGGTGACTACCATGACCAGTACTTGAAAGCTGATGTTTGTTTGCTAGCAGACGTATTTAAAAGTTACCATGAAAAGGGTTTGTTACACTACCATCTTGACCCTGCTTGCCACGTAACTAGTCATGGCATGACGTGGGATGCATTTTTGAAATCCAGTAAGATATCTATAGACCTGCTGTCTGATCATACGATGGGTGAAATGGTGGGACGTGGATTGAGGGGAGGGATAAGTGTAGCCGCGAACAACTATGCCAAAGCCAACAACAAATATCTGGATGGTCAAGGTGACCTTGGGTTTGACCCCTCAAGTCATCTAATTATATCCTGTATGTAGACGCGAACAATTTGTATGGCTTTGCGATGTGTGAGTTATTGCCCTTGAAAAACGTTTGTCTGCATGATTTGTCACAGTATGACATAACAGAGTTATCAAAATATATTATGAATCATGACCGGAATGATGTGAAGGGTTGGATCTTTGAAGTCGACCTGATTATCACAATGATTATCCCTTAGCAGTTGAGAAAATGAGTATGACGGGCAAAAAAGAAGACACTACACTTGTGCCGAATCTGAATGACAAATTCAATTACGTTTGTCACTATTGCTTGCTGCAGTTTTACATCAGACATGGATTAGTACTAAAGAAAGTTCACAGAGGCATTCAATTTGATCAGAGTGCTTTCATGAAAGATTACATAATGAAAAACATGACATTGCGTGCGAGAGATGGTAACACTGCATTTGACAAAGACTTCTTTAAACTTATGAACAATGCCTGTTTTGGCAAGATGATGGAAAATCCTCATCACCACAAAGATGTGAGACTGGTCACAACTGAATCAGGTGCAATTAAACTTACAGGTAAGCCACAGTACACAGGGTACAAAGAGTTTCATCCGTAATTGTATGCAGTGTTACTCAAAAAAAAGATTGTTAAACTGGACAAGCCAGTATTCATTGGTATGGCAATTCTTGAGCTGTCAAAACTGTTGATGATTGAATTTTATTATGGTTACTTCAAACCAAAGTATCCTGAGTGTCGTCTGCTATACACTGACACTGACTCTATGATCATTGACGTGCCTACGAAAGACTTTTATAAAGACATGAAAACAGAGTTACACATGTATGACACGTCTGACTACCCTAACAACCACCCATTGTATAGCACACAAAACAAAAAAGTGCCTGGGAAGTTTAAAGACGAACTGAATGGAGTGCCAATAGTTGAGTACGTTGGACTGAGGTCAAAAATGTATTCTATACTGCACCAAAAGGGAAGTCAGTCGAAAACCAAAGGAATAAAAAAAAAAAAACAGCAATAAAAAATAAAGACATCCGCCATGAACATTACAAGCAAGTTTTAGATGGGGCATTAATGCCTGATTATCCAAACAAGTCACTGAGATCAAACAAACATAATCTTGAAATGATCCAAACACATAAGAAATCACTAGCAGTAGGGGACACAAAACGTTTGTTTCACAGTAAGGAAAAGGCTTATGCGCCTGGGCACTACAGGCTCAAGTTATCTGAAGAAATAGCCGATGAACTTTTCGATGAATTAATCGATGAGTTAGTTACTAAAATGAGTAACAGTGTCTGGGGGAATAATCTGTAATTCTTCTCTGACAAATGCACTCTGCGGCGCTGGCTCATACAGATAATAAATTGTCGCGTCAGCGCCAGAGATTATTTATTTTATATTGTAAACGGTCGTAGACCAGATGGGGTCGGTTGTCTGACGTCATTCTCAGACGCACCCGTCTGATATAAATATCTTACTTGTTTTGTAAACAAACCTGTGTCTGGGGGTGACCCTGACCCTGACGGTATTGATTTTAATTTAATAGCGTCAGCAGGCTTAGGGCGTCCTTCATTATTCATTGCTTTTATCACAGACGGTAATCTCTTTATCCATTCAGTGTTACGCGTGTCATGCATGAGTTTCTAAGCATACTGGTAGCTGAAAAGTCTTTCTGATAATTGCTTGTTAAAGTTCTCTACTAGTACACCATGCTTCGCAAATAACTGATTAAAGGCTCACTTGAATTCAGATCCGTCATCGACCTGAACAAGCCTGGGAAATTTTAAAGCACCTCGACTATTTATTTTTGTTAAAGCAGTCGCTACAATGGTAGCGTTCTTGTCAGTTATGGGTTCGGCATCTTTGTACCTTGAAGCAATGTCGACAACAGTTAGTGCATACTTGCATCGCTTTTTTGTTATTGTGTTATGCGGTAAGAACAGGAGGTCCATGGAGCTAATGGGGAATTGGCCATGTTGTCTTTTATTCCCATTCACTGTTAAAACCAATTTACATTTGTCGGGGTCATGATTTCGATAATGTAATATGAGGTAGCTATTTGTGCATTTTCTTGATGTCAGGATTTTTTTTGTGCACATAGAGAGTCGGGTCTGGTGCATCACAGTGCGGCTTCAAAAGTTTTGAATATCTTTTGAAAACCTAGCAGGCCCAGTTAAGAAGATTATGAATAAATTACCTAACATGTTCAGTCATGTGTTGTTTGTGTGTTCACACTGGGTTACCTGAACTAGATTAACCGGGTGCATTGACTATGGGGAGAGGCGTGAAATGCCTTTAGTTTATTTTCACTGAGTGTACTATAAGGATCTTGTTTGTTTTGAGAGAAACGGTCATGTGGACGTTAATGGCCTTAATTAGTTAATTAATTAGAGTAAACTTAAGACAATGGAAAAGCTTCAGAAATTTCCTTTCTCCTTTCTCTGAAATCCCAGGTGTGTAATGACGTCACACAAGAGAACTATACAGTTCACAACCTTGTCCGAATTCTCCGGAAGATTCATGACTCCGTCTAATACATACTGGCTGGTAATTTCACTCGCACAGAAAACAGTGGAGATTATTCGAGCGGTTTCTATTCTCTTCACGATTCAACTCCGTATATCAAAAGACAATTAATTCCGCTCTCTGTGCGAACGATAGCAAAACTTACTAAAAAGGTACGTGATTCGTAATTATGATAGCTCAAATAAATATTGGATCGTTTCCTGCGATGAATACACACATGCTCCCACATAACAACACAACCACAATCGTAACACCCATGCGCAGTGCCGTACCTTGCGCTCTAGCACGTTTCAAGTATGCAGGTTCCAGCGGGAAGCATCATAAGTTTGCATGGTGTGAGTCTGTAAACAATACATCTTGCCATGTTTCCTGACAACTAGAGGGCAGCTGCTTGACGCCTCTCATGCTGGTTTGGTGTAAATATACGTATTTGTTTATTTCCTATTATTCTCTGGTTAATCTATTGTCACTAGTAAAGTGGGGATTTGGAATTGAAATTGGGGGATATTGTATGTAGCTTGCGGTGTTAAGATAGTGGAATGGCAGAAAAGGTGGCATGTATGCTTGTGTGCAAACGAAAGGCTGAGTGAGTGTGTGAATGTCACTAGGCGCAGACTGGTAGAGCTTTGCTGACTTGACGAAGTAAGCAAGGATGTTGACCAATCCTGTCACTCCCCCTCCCCCCACCCCCCACCCCTACAACAGTAAGTTCGGCGGCACTTAGTCCTGTCACTCCCCTACACCAGTAAGTTCGGTTGCACTTAGTCATGTCACTCCCCTACACCAGTAAGTTCGGCTGCACTAGTCATGTCACTCCCCTACAGTAAGTTCGGCGGCACTTAGTCATGTCACTCCCCTACACAAGTAAGTTCGGTTGCACTTAGTCATGTCACTCCCCTACACCAGTTAGTTCGGCTGCACTAGTCATGTCACTCCCCTACACCAGTAAGTTCGGCGGCACTTAGTCATGTCACTCCCCTTCACCAGTAAGATCGGGTGCGCTTAAGAGAGATGAAATATAGAGAGCACTGTGACACCTAAATCAATAATGCCGTATCGATAGTTCTAAATCAGGGTAAATTACGTACGTAATTACGTTACGGTCGTTCCTCTCCAAAAATTCCAATTTCCTTTAGTACTCTAGGTAAATAAAGATATACAATTATTTTCAGTGTAGGGTAGGTTTGCATGATTCATTTTAGGTAAAATTACGGCACGTCAGCTAAGTACGCATAAAAGGGAACAGTGTACCTGTATCCCTGTTAACTGCGCCATTGAATTAAAACAGGGGTTGTCAGGTTTAAGCTTTTGTATACTGTTCCCGTTTTCTGTATGACTAAATTGCCTGCCTGCCACCTCCACCCCCCCCCCCCCACCTCCACCCACACCACACTGACACACACACACACACACACACACACACACACACACACACACACACACACACCACACATACACGAAAAATAGATAGAGAATTTTACCTCTTTTGCCGTAATTTTACCTAAAGTGAATCATGCAAACCTACCCTACACTGAAAATAATTGTATATCTTTATTTACCTAGAGTACTAAAGGAAATTGGAATTTTGGGAGAGGAACGACCGTAACGTAATTACGTACGTAATTTACCCTGATTTAGAACTATACGTCATTCCTTTGCATCGTCTTTTGTTACTGAACCTTCGACGCTGTTCGCATGAACACGTTTTAGGTGAAAGACACTAACTAAATAAAGTCACGAATTTAGATGTAGAAGATTAAATGCCCGATACGCACTGTAAGCGACACACACCCCTGTTCCACATATGACGAATCCCGCCTGAGTGTCAACGTTCAGAAACGCACAAAATGCACGTTCACTGTTGACTGACAGCACGGGAGAGCGAAAACGAGGCTGATGGCTGACACACGTCCTCTACGAACCCTGGTGCTAGTGATTGACTTTACACAACTTTATCCCAGGTAGTTTGCCCAGAAACACACTCTACTCGACGTAGAACGATTATGCCTACGGAAATATCTACCTTCCGAGCGTCCTGCGGCAGCTTTCTATGGACTTTTCATAATTTTATGAACGACCGGGCATGCCACGCCATCAGTCAACAGGTGAAAGCAAGGACAGCACGTGCACGATGTGTGTTGTTGTGTGTCATCATGTCCAGCCTTCTACTACAAACCGATAAGGTACAATTTCCGACCCCAACGACTTTAACAAACGGACCAACGGGTCAAGCGGACAGATATCGGACACCCTGCACCCCACAACTTGTATGCCCATCTCTACACGTTACTGACCGAAAAGGGGTGCATACACAGCCATCACAAGAAACTGTGTCACAGATGCTCGACGTGTTCGCGACATCCCTCATTTTCATCGCTATCACAGGTGATTCTGTTGTGTCCAAAGATACAGATACTACAGTTTTTCGGTATGTACTTTTTACAGTGCTTTTGGGTAGCTGTCTCGGTACTGTCATTACTTGTTATTGTGTCGGTTTACCAAAACACGGTTCATGGCATGAACTTGACACGAAAAGCGTCACACAGGTCGCTGTGTGCGAGGTGACCCCTGACCCGACCATGACAACTTACCCCAGTGGTTTTCCTGTTTTGACCTGTTTTACCTGCGGTGATTTACCCGTGATGACCCAGTTTCAAACGGTGCTTATCCAACCAAACACCAACTACCTGAGTCTGTTGCTTCTCCGGTGCGGTGACATAGAGTCAAACCCAGGGCCAACTGACCGAGAGCTGTCTGGGATACTGCAGCGACTAGAATCAAAAATCGATTCACAGTCACAGTCCTTTGAGAACCAACTTAGTCGAATTGTGACTGAAATCAGAAGTGCGGTGTTAGTCCAGAGTCAGCAGTTGGAACAGAAACTTCAGGAAAACTACGAGACACTCGAATCACACATCTTACGACTTCAGACTAATGTTAATTCTGTGCAAGCTGTAGCTAGTGCCAATACAGAGAAAATCAATAAAGTGTCAGACAATCATGATGCTTTAGCAGCAAGGGTAAAGGAGCTAGAAGACGAAGTCGACAGGTTGGAAAGGTACTCAAGACGGAACAACGTTATGTTGTACGGCCAACCTGAGGATGAGGGCGAGACTTACGAAGTGAGTACCAATAAGGCAATGCAAACCCTGAAGCGATACTTCCCTGAGAAGGATTGGCATAGAGACGACATAGAGAGGGCGCACAGGGTGGGCCACACCCAGTCTCGACGCCCACGGCCACTCATCATAAAGTTACAAAAGTGGGCTGACACCATGCTGATTATGAGAAATAAAGCGGGGAAAGAACTGATGAGACAAGACAAACTGAAATTATCCGCCGATCTCACACGGAAACAAAGACAGACAATCAGAGAGTTAAAAAGTCACGGACAACACGGCTACTTTGTGAATGGGAAACTGAGAGTGAGGGCAGAGAAAGAAAACATTGACGATAGTGACCATGATAAAACGGGTCTGAACGAAGACATATGGGAACAGCCTGCTGGTCAGCAGTACCATGACCCAACTCTTAGTGACCATGTAAGGGACTGTTTGCCGGACTTTAATCATGGAGACAACAGTCCCCCCAGCTATATCGCCAAGGATCATCCTGTTAGTGACAAAAACCCCACACCCGCGCCATCATACGCCAGTGTCGCTGCCTCCCCGCCGATCCCAGACCTCACAGGTGATGAACTAAGCCAGGCGGGTCGCGGTACCAGACTAGGCAGACCCGGACACAGGAATACAGGTACCAGCAGAACCAGCAACAAGTCTACACCCAATAACCGTGGCGGCAACGACGGTTCTCAGTCATCGCCTGTATCGAGAGACCAGTCACCCGTCTTCATCGGTTCAAGGGTCACACTGAGCGGTCGTGGCACATACAGCGACGGCAAAGACAACCACGCTGGTGACGGGAGTAACGTTATCACCAGTGATAATACTGTGGGTGGAACGACAGCAGCAGAATCCGAAACGACAGCGGGTTTAGAGGGTTCCCAACGTACTGACGTCAGTAGGGGAACCCCAGCGGACGTCAGGAATCCCCGTGCCTCAGGCACGCCACATACCAACCATGTCAACACAGCAGCTGCTACTGGGTCAGGAAAACACCCGGCAGCTGCACGTGAACAGCCGAGTAAAGACAAGCTCGATACGTCACGTGGCCAACGTAACGCCGGAAAGGTCCCGACCAACCGACCTGCTACCCGTCTCCACCCACAGTCCCTATCACTACCACCCCCACTCAAAGACCAACCCCTAATTTCCGACAGAATGAATTCTGCACGCCGCAAGTCCACGGTGGGTAGCGGCCAACCCCAGGACTGTCCGATCACCGTTAGCAGTTAGGGACTCGACCTCGGCCATGTTTCTGTATGTGATAATGCTGACAATACTGACGCCACTGACACTACCACGTCAGGGGCAAAAGTGGGCACTGAGTCACTATGTGGGCTGAAAATACTAAACTGGAATATTGGTGGTCTGCTTTCAAAACTAGTAAACAATGATTTTATAGATTATATAACATCTTTTGATGTTGTTTGTTTTACAGAAACGTTTATAGAATACAGCATAGAACTAAGAGTCTTCTCAGATTTCAGTGTTTACTTTGCCCCTGCAAAGAAACTCAGCGATCATGGTCGGTGTTCAGGAGGAGTTATGGTACTGGTGCGAAGATCTCTCTGCTCGTTTCTCGAGCAGATTGATGTTCCACATGACCATACAGTGGTGTTAAATATGAAGAAACAGTTACTCAACGTTGACAGAGACATTGTTATGTTTTTTATTTACGTACCTCCATACGGCTACACATACTATAACACACAAGACTCAATGGATGGTATAGACTTAGTTGAACAGTGCTTGTCAAACATATGGGAAGTACGAGATGACTTTCATGTATTTATGTGCTGAGATTTCAATGCACGGACTGCTTGTTTAAATAGTTGTTATGTTCATACAGACAGAAACAATAACAGTAGAGAAGAAATCTATGAAAGATCATCCGAGGATAACGTGGTAAACTCATTCGGTAGAAAGTTAGTTGATCTTTGTCAGATGTTTGACTGTTCAATATTAAATGGAGCCGACTTTCTCAACGCTGAGGGCAGTATGACATTCATCTCCCAGATGGGAAGCAGCCTCATCGACTATTTCTGTGCCTCGAACGAACTGTGTTCCCAGAATGTGTTTCTTTCGCTGAACGTGGAAAACAGAATTGAATCTGATCACCTGCCAGTCTCACTGACTGTATGCATGACACAAACAGACCGAGAGCGCCCACGTGAAAGGAAAGAGTGTATGGAGAGGGGAAAATAGTCTGGGACGGGGAAAAAGTACCACTATATTTAGAGGCACTAAATTCCGGGGAATCCCTTTTGAAACTTGCACGAGCTGCAGCGGAAATAGAGTGTGACTTAAACCGGGCACTCGGTTTGTTTGTGGAATGTTTACAGTCGGCTGCAGACTGCATGAAAAAGAAAGTGTTAACAGGAACCCCCAAAAGACAGAACGAATGGTTTGACTCTGAGTGCGCACAGCTTAAAAAGAAGACGAAGTCCACACTGCGCACCTTTCGTCGGAAGAGAACTGATCACAATCGTCAGCATTTTGTGGAGGTCAGGCGCCAGTATTGGAGGTTACTCACACACAAAAAACGGGCTCACAAAAAAGCAAAAGCAGAACTGTTAGCAAATCAAATAACTAACTCAAAAGTGTTTTGGAAAGAAATAAATACCTGCTTAGATAAAAAATATAAACAAGCAGCTAGTCAGGCAATTACGAACGATGAATGGTTTAACCATTTCAAAGAGGTGTTCAAATGTGATGAAACCCCGTTAGATGTATCGGAAACCCCCGATATTGGCACCTTACCCGGGATAGAAGAGCTCGATGAACCAATTACGGAAGAGGAGGTGCGATCAGCATTGAGACGCTTAAATGTCGGTAAAGCCAGCGGTGCGGACGGCATAGCAGCAGAGATGCTTAAATCAGCGCCAGAATTATTGATCGGTTTTCTCACAACATATTTTAACACTTTATTTAAAAATGGTACATACCCAAGTATGTGGAAGGAGGCTATAATAATTCCCATTCACAAAAAAGGCGATCGCGAGTCCCCTCAGAACTACAGGGGAATCTCCCTCCTTAGCCTGATTGGGAAGTGTTACGCATCCGTCCTTAATGACCGACTGTACTGCTGGCTTGAGGACAACCATAAGATCTCTGAAACACAGGCAGGCTTCAGAAAAGGCTATAGTACAACGGACCATATATTCTCACTGTACGCTGCTACCCAAAAATACTTGAGTAAACCTGCAAAGCTGTATACTTGCTTCGTGGATCTGAAGCGTGCCTTTGATTCAGTGAGACATTCAACCCTTTTGAGAGCTTTAATGAAATCAGGCGCTTCAGGCACCTTTATTAAAGCTGTTATGGCCATGTACGACTCTTTGAAAGCACGTGTACGTGTACGAGATGGTCTTACTGATTGTTTTGACTGTCCCCAGGGTTTAAGACAAGGCTGCGTGGCCAGTACGACATTTTTCTCGCTTGTTATCAACGAGCTAGCTGAACAATTATCTATGGATGGAAAACATGGCATTCAATTGTGGTCAGGACTAGCGGAACTGTTCGTTTTACTTTTTGCCGACGATTTAGTGTTACTTTCATGTTCACCATCTGGTCTGCAAAATCAGATTAATTGTCTAGTTAGTACTTGTTGTAAACTAGGGCTGCAAATCAACTGTGACAAAACTAAAGTCATGGTTTTCAGGAAAGGTGGTTTCCTGAGCAAATGTGAAACATGGTTTATCGGAAGCGAACAACTTGAAGTAGTAAACAGTTACGTTTATTTAGGTTTTACTTTCACAACCACAATGAGTACCTTCCAGAGCGCAAAACAGCTAGCCGTTAAGGGAAAGAGAGCGACCGCCGATATTATCGGAGCCCTTCGCCGCATTGATGGTATGACAAAAGAAACCTTTTTCAAACTCTTCGATTCAGTCGTACAACCAACACTCTTGTATGCTTCTGAAATATGGGGCCTCCTTCACGACGATAGTCCCACTGAGAAAGTACACCTGTACGCCTGTAAAAGGTTTCTTTCTGTTCCTGTCCGAACTCCCACTGACATGGTATACGGCGAGCTTGGAAGGTACCCATTGTTTGTAAATTGTTGTATGAAAACTATACGTTTTTGGCTTAAGATTATTAAGATGGATACCGATCGTATACCAAAGCAAGCATATATGTTGCTGTCAAATTTAGATAACAACGGAAAGATAAATTGGGTATCAAAAGTACGAGCCACTTTAGAGAATACAGGATTTAACTTTGTTTGGATGAACCAAGGAGTAGGGAATGAAAGGTGCTTTTTGTCTGAGTTTAAGCAGAGACTTGTCGATGTTGTTCGTCAAGAGTGGTTCGCCGGCCTCAGGGACAGTCAACGTTTTCGGCTGTACAGAACGTATAAGTTTACTCTGGAATCTGAATCATATTTTAAAGATATTCGAATAAAATGTTTCAGAGATACCCTGGTGCGCTTTAGGCTCGGAGTAAGTGATATCCAGACACACAGGAATCGTTTTATTCGAAGCGTTACCGATGGAATGAACGACTGTCCCTTTTGCCCACAAACTATCGAAGACGAAGCTCACGTTGTGTTTTACTGTCAGAAGTATATAGACTTGCGCCCGGATTTTTGGGCAACCGTAGATAACAACCGTGAAAGTGTTTTACTCACTCAGTTGTTATCCTGTAAAAATGCATCTAGAACGAGACAGTTCGCATGGTTCCTTTTTAAATGTTTCGAGAGACGAAAAAGAGAAACAACGATATGTTCCAATGATTGATTGCTTATTTCTGTGTCACGTGATAATGTCTTTTATGAGAACTGTTATTTCAACTTTAAATGTCAATATACCCCAGGTTATGTTCTTGCGGTATTGAACTGATATATGTATACGCTCTCCATGTGAAAATGGCCGAAGTGCCAACATCAATAAAAACTCTTGACTTGACTTGACTTGACAGCACGGTAAAGCACTGTATGACAATGTTAGAATCAAGGTCTGACGGAAGATAAACACTTTGTCTGGGCCGTACATTAACATGAAATGTATCATATATTGTATAACAATGTTAGAATCAACGTCTGACGGAAGATAAACACTTTGTCTGGGCCGTACATTAACATGAAATGTATCATATATTGTATAACAATGTTAGAATCAACGTCTGACGGAAGATAAACACTTTGTCTGGGCCGTACATTAACATGAAATGTATCATATATTGTATAACAATGTTAGAATCAACCTCTGACGGAAGATAAACACTTTGTCTGGGCCGTACATTAACATGAAATGTATCATATATTGTATAACAATGTTAGAATCAACGTCTGACGGAAGATAAACACTGTGTCTGGGCCGCACATTGACATGAAATGTATCATATATTGTATAACAATGTTAGAATCAACGTCTGACGGAAGATAAACACTGTGTCTGGGCCGCACATTGACATGAAATGTATCATATATTGCTGAAGTTTCGTTTGCAACGAACGACTCCCAGAACGAACGAGAGCCAAGTTACGGCCGATGACCAGCGTGTATCATAAACATAGAGACGACACTCAGGGCTCATTAGAATCTATGTCTGTTAGAGATGTGTGGAGTGTTGTCTACGATTATCGTGCAAGCTGGTTATCTGCCCTGACTTGCCTCTCGTCCGTTGTTAGCAGTCGTCCGGCGTCACGTGACCCCACTATTAGCACAGAGGAACAGTGGATCGTCGGTGGCGCAAAGGGGGGAGAGGTAGCATGCATAGAACTAGCAGTACTTTTACCTCCAACAGTGGTTTCCTTGGAGACTGTGCTAGCGACAGTGGTTCCCATGGAGACTGTAGTACCGATACTGGTTCCCGCAATGGTTCTGGTAGTACTGCTCGTTCTGGTGGAGGTTCTCGTAACGGCTTTGGCTCTAGTGGAGATTGTGGAGGCGACATTGTTTCCAGTGAAGGTTGTGGCAGCAGCAGTGGTTCTAAGGGACATTGCGGTAGCGGCTTTGGTGGAGGTTGTGGTAGTACCACTGGTTGTATTGGACATTGTCGTAGCGCCGTTCGTTGTCTTGACAGCAGTGGTTGGATCAGAGGTTGCAGTGTCGTCATCAACTCTACCTGTAGTTGTCGTTATGATGTAATTTGTTGTGCCGTCATCAAATCTACCTGTAGTTGTCGTTATGATGGAATTTGTTGTGCCGTCATCAAATCTACCTGTAGTTGTCGTTCTGATGGTATTTGTGGTAGACACAAAAGCCAGCAAGAGGACAAAAAACATCGCCGCCATTTTCAATGTCACAAAAGACTTAGTTATTTGCAGTACTTCTATCGCTCTGCTTAAAAATCCTTTTCTCCAAATGATCTGATACGTGTTCAATTAACTGATCCAGTTTAAACACTTAATAAAAATCAGATAAAACGTATTCACGTGAACAGTGACGCAACAATTTGTTGTGAACTCGCGACGGGTCTGTCTTTTGAAGCAAATGTCAATGGTCAGGAATACTCACTTTCAAGAACTTATTTCCTGACTAACCTTCTCCGAACAGAAAGTCTAGCGTGTAACTGCATGTATACACTCAAATGTTTGTAGCGAAACACAGGCATTTTAAAGTAAATCTTTGTTACCACTCTAATAATAACAAGGTAAAACTCCCTTATCCGGGGCCGGAAGAACAACGTCACAGTGCTTGATTTAGGTTTGAAGTTAACTGAACAATGCTCGTCACAAACTTATCGGTCAGCGTTACCAGGTGTGGCATAACCATTTCTTTTGATGTCGATATCAGATATCAGCTCGTATCTCATGGAGTTTCGTCATAACAGCCAATCAGAAAGTTTAATTTGCCGAAAATGTTATCACCTGTTTTCGGCTTTAGGGCGGATTTTGTTTGTAGTTGTACAACGTATATTTTCAGATTTTTGTGTCTTGTGAGTGAAAAAAAATTTACACAAAGAAACGTTTAGCCCCATACCAAAGAGCAATGATTCTAGAGCACGATTAAGCATATCAAGTGTAACATGTCTGGCCAAGGTTTTCTTGTGTACGGGTGCTATTCTGCTACAACTGTACAATGGTCACATCCCCAGTGGGAAGCTAGGTAGCTCAGGTGGTATCACCACTTTACCTTTCGATTTGTGTCTGAAAGGTCGAGTGTTCGAACCCATGTGAGATCAACAGTTGTTCAGACCCTATTCGGTCCTCGGTCTTTTAAATCACCTTCCTGGTGGACAAAAGACGTTAAGCCTGAAACGTTCAACGTGTGTACATCCCCGAGAGTCAGGTTTATTGGAATTATAGTGGATTAGAGTTGTGTTAAGGACACAAGCGAGGCAGGCTGTCAAATAATTCTCCATCAGACGCCTGTGGTATAGATGCTGAAACAGTACTGCTCACACGCTGCGTGGTGGGCGTGGCTTTATAATTGGTGCTGCCCTTTTTGGACACTTCTTTCCGTGAATAACCTTACATGATGAAAAACAAAAAATTACTGTAGAAGAAAGCGTGACGTATTGACGCTTGCTGAACGGGGTTGACACTGACCACCCTACATATTGTAAGGAGACAGAGACAGTTTTGTGAATGACCGTGTCAACATTTATACACGGCCTGTATGTTGGCAGTAAACTTTAAATCTAACCGTCATTTGTTTTCCTGATAATTAACTAATGTCGTAATATGGATCACAGTGGAACATGTCTGCTGTAACACAAGAAATCACGAGATTTTCTATCATTGTCATTCTGTTTTCTAGAACTTATTTAATTTATTCAAGACGTACCGCCCCCGATACGCGGCTCTAAGCCGCTCTAAGCCGCATATCCGGATGCGGCACGTCTCGAATGAGTTAAGCAACATTATACATTCCCTCCCCCCTCCCCTACCCCCACACTTTCCCTCAAAACAATAAAAAATAAAAAAAAATAATGAAAATTAAAAATGTGTCGCATACACAGTCCAGTAAACGTCCACGTATACCAAAACGCATTTACACAACTGTGTTTAATACACCCGAAGTCTGTTACAAGGGGAGTAATTTACACAGAAAAAGTGTCATCTCGAGCTCTGAATGTTTTTTATACCCAAATGTTATTATACCCAGCATTTTATATATTGGACCGTTGTTATACCCGACGTCCTTTATACCCGACAGGTGTTATACCCGACTGTTGATATACCCGACTGTTGTTATGCCCGCCCTTGTTGTAGACGAGGTGTACAGTACTGTGTTACTGGCTGGGGACTTTTCCCACACCTTGTACACATTCTGCACAGTGACTGACATGTGTTATACCCGCCCTTGTTATAGACAAGGTGTACAGTACTGTGTTACTGGCTGGGGACTTTTCCCACACCGTGTACACATTCTGCACAGTGACTGACATGTGTTATACCCGCCCTTGTTGTAGACGAGGTGTACAGTACTGTGTTACTGGCTGGGGACTTTTCCCACACCTTGTACACATTCTGCACAGTGACTGACATGTGTTATACCCGCCCTTGTTATAGACAAGGTGTACAGTACTGTGTTACTGGCTGGGGACTTTTCCCACACCGTGTACACATTCTGCACAGTGACTGACATGTGTTATACCCGCCCTTGTTATAGACAAGCTGTACAGTACTGTGTTACTGGCTGGGGACTTTTCCCACACCGTGTACACATTCTGCACAGTGACTGACATGTGTTATACCCGCCCTTGTTATAGACGAGGTGTACAGTACTGTGTTACTGGCTGGGGACTTTTCCCACACCGTGTACACATTCTGCACAGTGACTGACATGTGTTATACCCGCCCTTGTTATAGACAAGGTGTACAGTACTGTGTTACTGGCTGGGGACTTTTCCCACACCGTGTACACATTCTGCACAGTGACTGACATGTGTTATACCCGCCCTTGTTATAGACAAGGTGTACAGTACTGTGTTACTGGCTGGGGACTTTTCCCACACCGTGTACACATTCTGCACAGTGACTGACATGTGTTATACCCGCCCTTGTTATAGACAAGGTGTACAGTACTGTGTTACTGGCTGGGGACTTTTCCCACACCGTGTACACATTCTGCACAGTGACTGACATGTGTTATACCCGCCCTTGTTATAGACAAGGTGTACAGTACTGTGTTACTGGCTGGGGACTTTTCCCACACCTTGTACACATTCTGCACAGTGACTGACATGTGTTATACCCGCCCTTGTTATAGACAAGGTGTACAGTACTGTGTTACTGGCTGGGGACTTTTCCCACACCTTGTACACATTCTGCACAGTGACTGACATGTGTTATACCCGCCCTTGTTATAGACAAGGTGTACAGTACTGTGTTACTGGCTGGGGACTTTTCCCACACCTTGTACACATTCTGCACAGTGACTGACATGTGTTATACCCGCCCTTGTTATAGACAAGGTGTACAGTACTGTGTTACTGGCTGGGGACTTTTCCCACACCTTGTACACATTCTGCACAGTGACTGACATGTGTTATACCCGCCCTTGTTATAGACAAGGTGTACAGTACTGTGTTACTGGCTGGGGACTTTTCCCACACCGTGTACACATTCTGCACAGTGACTGACATGTGTTATACCCGCCCTTGTTATAGACAAGGTGTACAGTACTGTGTTACTGGCTGGGGACTTTTCCCACACCTTGTACACATTCTGCACAGTGACTGACATGTGTTATACCCGCCCTTGTTATAGACAAGGTGTACAGTACTGTGTTACTGGCTGGGGACTTTTCCCACACCTTGTACACATTCTGCACAGTGACTGCTAACTTAACCCCTTCACTGCCGGGACAAACTGAACAGCACAGCTGTAAAGAGGAATAGATCCTCACGAGCGACTGCAGCTGCTGTGTGTCATGAGGATCTGTGTCTCTTGCTGAGACCACTCTGTATCCATGTTCCTCTGACGGCCTGCAATCTCTGACGTGGAATTTACATCGATGTCAAAAACACAATCTGCGTCCACTGGCAGTGAAGGGGTTAGAAATCTCCAGTCAGGAAGGGACAGAAGGTCATACGTGTTGCACTCGCGTACTTTAATTTTGTACATTTGCGCCCCCCCCCCCCCCCCCCATTCCCCCTCCAGCCTCTTTTTCCCTGCAGTTCACCTCAGCCCTCAATTATAGTTCAATGTGGGATTGTTGCCGGCTTTCTTTCCCAGTTTGAATTGTTTTTCTAGATACTCGTGGCCTGACCACATGTTTATACACATAGCAGCATAGCAGGACCGAAGGGGTGCACTTCGCACTATTGAGGCGGAATTGTACCCAGCGCCAATCTACTCAGTAAAAATCGACGTAACGTGATGCACCCAGGTGTGAACCTACCCAGTGATTATTTGTACTGCCGCTATTCCACCCACATTTATGACTGGTGGAGTCAAGCACTTG
>BTPG01000001.1:279580676-279593176 GCA_036245525.1 Semisulcospira habei
CACGTGCTGACCTGTTCTGCAGTATATTCAGGCCGACCTGAACCGCGGTATACTCAGGCTGACCTGTACCGCGATATACTCAGGCCGACCTGTACCGCGATATACTCAGGCTGACCTGTACCGCGACATATTCGTGCCGACCCGTACAGCGATATACTCGTGCTGACCTGTCCTTCTCACGTCTAGGCGTGATATATAATAACGGTATTATTTATTATTTATTACCGCAGTATACTGTAACGCACGCAGACTTGCCCACAGTCGTACGCACAGACTCTCACGCAACAGACGCATACACCGCCACTGACTCAGACGGGCGCATTCATGCGGTAAAACACAACACACGGGCTCCCTTTCTAAAGTAACCTTTATACACTATAAATGAAAAAAGAATGACTTAAATAACTATCAACTATATACAATGCTCTCCTATCACACACTCAAATCACAGTATCTTTGCCAGGCTAGGTTTTAGTCTCTCAATGTCTCCAACCTGTTTGGTGTTGTTGCCTGGTTACGTTGGTCCTTCTCACGTCTAGGCGTGAAAGTCCTTCGTCGTACGCTTGTTGCCGTCATGTGTCTCTTTGGGCACGGACGTCCTCGTTCTCGTACGGTACTCAGTTCTCACTTTGACTTGGGTGTCTTGGTCCCAGTCAGAATCACTCTCAGAAGAGCTGGAGGGATGACCTCACGTAGGTCCCACCTGCGACTCGACGTCTCGGCGTCCGTCTTCCACTCTCGTTACAAGAACTCTAAAATAGACAACAAAAGTCCCAACGTAACACTTGCTAAACACACAACATATTGGATCAATGAGAAACGTCACGTAACCTGGCTGATACAAATAACTCACACGTTCATTCACACACACACACGTGCTTCATAAACTATTTTCATATCACCCCCATATCGGTCACTATCTTAAAATACACTATAGCCTAACTGACACTCTTGCTATACATTACTCTATACCCTGGAAAAGACTATGCTTAACCAACCACGTGCTATCTTCATAGCGGCTTAGACATACACACTTCATATTCCTTTAGTCATCTATCTCGGTAAACAACTGTATACAAAACACCGGTTACTTCGCCGAATTCTAAACATACATAACTAAACCAGACCGGAACACCGCTATACAACCACATTAATCTTACCACGCATACTGTCTTTAACTAAACAACTATCAATACTACGTTTATAGAAACATACCTGAAATCTAGGCTTCAGAGTCTTGGAATGCGGGCTAGGTAACTCAACAACCGTTCCATACGACAAAACAGCCCGCACTAACCAAACTAGACCTCTGACAGACACAGCTTTTGCCTAAAACTCACTAAACAGAACTCACCAAAACTCCGTGCTAACCATGTCTTACAGATTCCACATGGGCAGCAGGCCCCACGGACTTTCGGCACAAACAAACCGTTAACAAAAACCCTACCGTACTAATCCTACTAAATGAGCACTATGCCCGAGCATAGAGCTTCATCACATATACTCAGGATGACCTGTACCGATATATACACAAGCTGAACTGAACAAGCAGTGTGCCAGTGAAATGAACAGGACTGTGTGTGGGATGTGTGGGTAATTTATTATAACGACTCATGGCGGATACCAGAATGATAATTATATGTAAAACATAATATTAATATAATACATAGTATTTATGCGGCGCATTTCTCATATTTATAATATAATTCATAGTGTTGACGAACTTTGTCGGAGCTGTGCCCTCTAAATACCGGCGCTGTACAATGGCGACGGGCCCCCATGTGCAGCTTTGACTGCTGTTTTATGTAGCCTAAACCTGAGATCATTTCTCTGTCGACGTTATTTTGTTTCTGTTGTTAACTTGTATTTCATGTACTAGCTCAAGTAGGAACATTACGAAAGAACATTTATAATAGTGTGTTCAGGAGACATAGGGTTGTCTTAGTATTCTGTTTTCGTCAGGGAGGCTCCGGTCGGGATGAGGCCACTGGCGCCGGCCTTTAGATGCCTTGGCGACGGGCTTCACCCGTCCCGAGTGATTGTCCATTTTGTAGCTATGTAATTGTCCATTTGTTTGTAAACTGTTGTGTGAGTGTGTGTGATTGCGAGTTGTACCTGAGGTGGCGAGACGAATTTCTCTTTTCGAGATAATAAAGTACTCTTATTTTTATTCTTATTCGGTACAGCGACTTCAACTACGGTGTGTCGGCCATATTGACTGTGCGCTGGACCCCTCACAGCCGTGCACGATCGTAACGCAACGCTCACCGCACACATGGTGTTTCCTGTAGCGCACAGACAAAACGTTCCCGTGCGTTCGCTCTGGGAAACGCGCCCCAGTCAAGAAGTCTGAGGTGGAGACTACCGGTACTGAAAAGTGTAAGCTTTCTTTCTTTTTTCGTGTGCATTCTCAAGGCAGTTAATATCATGTCCAATATTCTGATCAATACTACATTCACCGGGGACAACCCCCCCCCCCTCCCCGAGAAAAATAAATAAATAAATAATTAAATAAATAAATAATAAAAAATATAAATAAATTAATTAATTAAATTAAAATAAATAAAATAAAAAAATAATAAAGTTTATCACAAAATGTTTTACAACATTCGTTGAATTAAGAGGATGGGTTTTCTCCTACCCACTCTTAACAACAAAGGTCACGGCGGGTAAACCAGCCTGTACCAAAGCATAGCCAACGCTCCAAACAGCTCCAAGATCCTCAAACGCCTGGAGATGTTTGGTGCGTTGCCTGTGTTGATGGTACAATCTGGTTACCCGATGTGATTTCGCTCTCGTTCGTTGTCGTTCGTTGCAAACAAAACCTCACTACTAACGCGCGCAACTGCCAACTGTCTCCGGCAAACTGGGAATTAGCGGGTGGTGTAGATGTATAGCGTGACTGGCACAAACAGGCGACAGCCAAGCGTGTCACATGCAAGTAATGAAATGACCAGGAAAGGAGGAACACGCTTTGGAAGAACACAATTCTGCCAATATTTGGCGAAAGCCAGTAAGTTTTAGGAAAGTTAGACTTTCATTGTATAACTGATTAAGGCGTAATGTTAGAAAGTTAGTACACTCGCAACCACACGCACACGCACACACGCTCACTCAGACGCAGGCATGCATACGCACACACGCACACACACACACAGACGCACGCATGCATACGCACACACACACACACACAGACGCGCATGTATACGCACACACACAGACGCACCCATGCATACGCACACACACACACACACACACACACACACACACACACACACACACACACACACAACCACGGGAACATAAACAAGCCTGCATGTACACATACACTCACAAACGCAAGCAAACAATTACATGACAATTGGTCTGATGACACAACAGAAACATCTTTACAAACAGAACCAGCTACTGCTAATGTAATTAACAAACAAATAAACAAACATCTATGATTTCATTGGTTTTAATGTTTTGAATACGACTCGGACTGTTACCTCCCCCGCACATCTGCCCTTGGTGAAAATAGTCTATTGCGTTGCCCGAACATTACTGAATGTCGACTTTTCTCCAGGTCCCTTATATGATCAACATCTGCCGTTAGATCGAAAAAGACTCGTACGTCCATTTTTGAGAAAGGCGAGGTTTTCATTTCACGGACAGTGCCAGATTAGCTTGGAGGCGCCAAGCTAATCTGGCACTACCCTTTCATTATGACAATCTCGCTTTTGTCAGAAATGTACACACTGGCTTTTGTCACATAACGGCAGACATTGTTCCCGTCTAACTACTTAGGCACGCTCGAGCCAATCGGAACAATAACTCACTTATAAAAGAAATGTTGGGGCTAGGGAGATGGGGATGCAGGTTTGCTCTTAATATTCTTGCAGAAAAAGATAATGTTAGGGAGGGGGCAGCGGGCTGAGTGCCCCGTGGCTAGCCCTCCCCCCTCTAGGCCCAATACCCCCACCACCACCACCAACCTCCCCCCCCCCTCACGCCTCGTGGCTAGCCCTCCCTCCCTCCCCCCCCCCCCCCCCCCCGTTCTTTCTCTCCCCCACCCTCCCTTTTAAGACTCGGACATTTTGATTCGGGTCTCGTAATCACATCTGCCTGTTATCGGCACTATATCAAGCAAAATGTTGCTCAATATAATAGAATAATCTGCATTATCAGAAGAAGATGCGCATTAGACATGTATCGTATCCCTTGAAACACGTAGGAACCGGAATCTGTGATTCGCCTGTTTTAACCCTCTTCCTGCCAACTGTGCCAGATTGTTTGTCTGGAATCGTGGTCAGCTGAGTGCCACATGTACACAATGTGGTCAGCACGCGGCATAGATCCACAAATGCCCCTGCAATAGCGGGGGCTCTTGTGGATCTATGCCTCTTGCAGGTTGATTGTGTTTACGTTTGTTCCTGGGAATGAATGGTATACTGGCTTCGTTTTACTTACAAAGTTTGAATCCATCCAGTTTTCAAATCTTCGTCATTTCTCAAAGCACGAATCGACACAGTGTGAATCCATCTAGTGAAAAACTCTGGATTGATTCACGTCTGGATGGATTCACGTTGCACAGGTTTCTTCTGATTGAATTCATGTAATTGGGTACTCAAACCAAGGGGAATTGGGTAGATGTGAATTTAGTGTTGTTGACTCATTTCAAGTTATAGTATTTATATCTGTACGTAGTTCCTTCAAATAGTGTCATAGTATTTCCTGCCAAATGTGAAATGATCGTGTCCTAAGTAGCTCAACTGAAATAAAACACTCGTGCATTGAGACCTTTTGCTTTTCATGTACAATAAACTTTGGATTGTTCTATCAGAGCCCAGTCGACTGTTTTTGTATTTTAAAAAATGACATTTGATTGTCCTTGAAAAACGAAAAGTAGGTTAAGACCAAACATGATTGATTTGCGTTCATGCTTACCTCAGTTACACCGCACACTGGTTGGTTTTCAAATATGACCAGCAATAATGACGCCATAAGCCATGATTTTATATTCTCTCAATAACCCAATTAACCCCAGACAACATTCCCAAATCTGGACGTGTCACATAATGACTGTGTACTAGTCGCAGGAGATGGATCGACCATGATAATTGAAGAGTAATGCCAGATTAGCTTGGCGCCTGATGGCGCCAAGTTTATCTGGCACTACCCTTGAATTATTATGGTCGATCCATCTCCTGAAATAGTCAGTCGGGGCATAATGGGTTAAGAAATAGCCGTCATCACATTCTTTAATATATGATGCCAAAGTAGTACGGCGGATATATTTACTTAGCAAAACGCACCAGCATTACAAGCGTGTTTATTTGCCTCCAATGGCTAGGTGGACTGCATGAAACACAAAACACCAGGAAAACCATGTACATGTAAATATAAACGCAGGCCATTGCAAACAACAACAACAAGTACTCTACACTAACAAGACTATGCTATAACAGCCCACAGAAAAATACGCAGGTATAGAACAAGGCCATCATCTACACCCCCTTTTCAGGGATGTAGATGATGAGTACCTTGTTCTATACCTGCGTATTTTCCTGTGGGCTGGCGATTGTGTGCCTGATAGGCGGGGGCGGGGAATCTAACTGTTTGTGTCCAGCACTGAATAATTCCCCTTGGTATGTGCACAGTTTAGCGCCAGCCTCACCTATCTGGTTCGGGAGTATGCTATAATAAACAAGACATAAATTTATGCCTAAACTATACCTTTAACGTGGTTTTATGGTACAAGACTTTGTACATGTTAAACATCGCCAACATAGAGTGAAAAGCTGTCCAAAGCTAGCTCGTAGACCACGTGCAAGCCAAGCAACAGCGTTTGGGATCGGTGTTAAGTTAATAACGTGTAGGAGTCGTGACGCAGCGCTAAACGGGCGGGGGGGGGGGGGGAATAATAAGAAAAAAAAAAACCAGAACAGTTGATGAGTGTTGAATTAAAAACAATTGCAGGAGCGCAGTCTGCGTCCGCTGGCAATGAAGGGGTTAAAAGACCATGCACATTTAAAACACCAAGAGCATAGAGGTAACGGCGGCAGGAAACATAGACCACGCAGCGCGCGTATTTTGACATGTACGTGTATACAAAGACGGGTCCACCAACTGAAAAACATCACCCATGGCACACACACCACGTCACCCTGCCAGCGTCCAACAGGCATTTCCGCAGCAACAAAACATCTTCGGACCCACGACGGCCGCAGTGGGGCCGCACACAGCCGTAAGCGGGTTCACTGTGGCCGTCGTGGGCCCCAGGACCTTTGCTTACTGCGTTTCCGGAGATCAGTAGGGCGAAATGATAAAAGTTTCGACAAAGGAGTGGATTAATACCGCGGACAAACGTGCAATATCACTTTTTCGTCTCAGCTTTTCGTCCACTGTTTTGATTGAAACACGCCATTTTGACCTACTTGGATTCCCGGAAATCGTCTACTATACGAACGTCGCGTGTATGTACTGGGTCTCATGGGAGATATCGTGACAATCTGGCTTGCGATGACCTCGGAACGAAATTCGTGTTGGCTGAGCAACACTTAGTAAATTCCTCTCCTTGACGATTGCTTTCCTTGCAATTGACGTCACTGGATTATCCAATGATGTCAAAACGTTCAGAGACTCGAACGAAGGAGAATGGCACTATCGCGTGATGCCATTACAGTAGGAACAGGATGTGCTATGACGTTTAACGACGTCATCTTGGTGGACACATTTGTGACGTCATTGAGATCCGAACACGTCCTGGCTTCATGCTGATTTGAACATTTCCTGGCGGTGTTGTGACGGGAGAATTTTGTGACGTCATCTTGATTGGAACATTTCGCGACGTCAATTCTGTGAGACGGTGAGCGACGTCATCACGACTCTTCTGGTGGATGAGCTTGACAGGTTGTGGGTCACGGACCGCAGTGCCGTTTCCGTACTGTCCAGTCTCTTAAGGCCCCGCCACACGAGCCGGTTGTGCCCCGATTTTGAAGCCGATTCCGATCCGATTGCGATCGGATGACGTCAATTATCCGATCCGGTCCCAATCGGCTGGGAATCGGGTGTCTAGAACCTGCTCTATTTTCCCGTTCCGATTCGGCCCCGGTTGTAAGCTTCAACCAATCAGAGCGCGTCTCGCAAAGCACGTCGTTTCACAGTTTGCAAATGGCCGAACATGCCTGTTGTGATCAGTACCACCGCCGTTGCCGCTGATGTTTCGCACGCCTCTTCCCGAATATGATGCAAAACTGCTGATAATGCAAGCACATCATCATCACTGTCAAAACTAGAAGTCATTTTGCAGAACAGGTACGACTTTGATCTTCGGTTAAAACCGGTCGGCTAAACAAGTCGGAAAATGCCGTGTGGCAGTACACACGTTTTTTAGTCCGGCCCGATCACCAACCGATTCGAAAACTGATCGGGAATCGGCCTCAAAACCGGGCTCGTGTAGCGGGGCCTTTAGCCTTAGTCAGTCCCAGTCATCCCCTAATTTTTCAATTCCCTAAAAAAAAACACTACCGCCCACCAGCTGCACATTTGCCAAGCACAAAATACAAAAAAAAACAGCACATCATTTCTTGGCTATGAGACTGGTTCCTTACCAACCCCACACCCAAGCACAGCTGAAATCAGCGTGCCCCTCAGATCACTACGTCAATGGCAACACAACATAGGCCCACGATTGTCCACTTGATAAGCTCAGGATAGTATGAATCAAAGCACCAAACATGTCTCCTCTCAGCTAACCAGAAATTTCCAGCAAATTCCAACATTCAGCCCTACTACAAATTTTCAAACAAGACAAAAAATATTTTTAAAAACACCGGTCCTCTTACTGCCTGAACTGGCCAAATTTGACTGTATAATGTGACCTGAAAGAGGAACTCTCCATCTGAACACCATTCAATCTGCCATCAGTGCAACCCTTAGACACTAGCTAAGTCATATCCAAAGTGACACCATTGAATGTTGCTGCATCTTTATGGTATGGCTCATTATGTGAAGCGCGTTGTTGTGGCGTTCACTGTGCTGTTGATGTCTTGGATCATGCATATCTGATGCCATGAAAAACAGACTAGATATGGTCAGAATGCCTCAAAAATTGGCATGTACATCAAGTAACATATCTGATTGTCAGAACTGTTGCATTTGAGACACAGGCACATACAAGTTTCTTTTTTCATATTTTTCCATTACCTACCCCCCTACTTTTTCTATTTTTCCAAGTTTACACACACATGCAATACAGTCAAACTGACTTCTGGTGGGCTGGACAACTGAACAAAGTTACCATGACACTGACATTGATGAAAAATGAGCTTTCAGACCCAAGGCCATTTCCTTGTGTATCTCAGGGCACCCAAAAAGACAATGCCAGGCATCCTCATTGACCCTGTTGTCTGGAGACAACAAGCAGA
The DNA here is from genome assembly GCA_036245525.1 of Semisulcospira habei. NCBI lineage: Eukaryota > Metazoa > Mollusca > Gastropoda > Semisulcospiridae > Semisulcospira > Semisulcospira habei. The sequence continues at coordinate 279,589,088 of BTPG01000001.1, forward strand.
AAGAGGCCTGTAATCAGCTGCCATGCCCTATATGCTGCTTGCAATATTTTCCTCAGGCAAAGGGGTCGTGAAGCAGCTCTGCAAGTTAAACAATAAGTCTACTGAGCTATTCCACAGACAAAAGACTACATAAAACAGGCAAAACTATGCTACGCGGGACACACCGCATACCCAAACAAGTGTCTGGAGTGCTTATTTAGGAGGCAGCAGAGAAAAATGATTATGTACAGTTCATTTTTATATAAAACACACTTGTCAGAGTCTCAAAACACCTCAACTCATCTTGCAAATGCAGCAGGCATGCGTGTGCCAAACTTGTGAATACTCCTGTGAAAGCCTGTACTGGTAGCTGCAACTGCTGGTCCCATAACAATGCACTCAAATGAGCTTTACGCAGTGTAAAGGTGCTCGTGTTTGGCTCAAAATAGACACCAGAGACATCCCTCATGACAATTACAGCAGAACAACACCTCAGATGCACCCAGTGCAGCAGGATTATGCAAAATAACACTACTGCATGTCACATTATTTGGGCGGCTTATTTCACTCTGAGGTCAGCTGTCTGATGCTGCACATGCTGACACTGTTTCATTGTAGTTTTCATCTTAACCTTTCATCTTAACACCCAACCCCCGCCCCCACCCCCCCACCCCCCGCCTGCCCCCCACCTCCAACCCAACCCCCCACCCCACCCCACCACACCCCACAACTTCAATAACTGAAAAAGTGCATTATTTTTAACGCATTTATCAAACTGAACGCCCCAAACCCCACCCCTTTCAAGGTCAAGGTCGAAGGTCAGACTCATGACTACCTGTAAGACAAAAAATAAATGAACAAACACACTAAACATTGCTCACAGTGCAGGAAAACAGGGTGTTGAGACGAAAAACATGCAAAAACGCCTATAAAACTGCAAACTCAGCGATTTTTGGCAAAATTTCAAATTTTTCATGATTTTCTCAGTTTTCCAACTGCAAAAGTACAAACTCAATGATATGATTACATTAAACCAGTTTCTGGTCTATGTCACATATGGCATGTGGTGACCTGACAGGTCACGGACCGCAGTGCCGTTTCCGTACTGTCCAGTCTCTTAGCCTTAGTCAGACCCAGTCATCCCCTAATTTTTCAATTCCCTAAAAAACACTACCGCCCACCAGCTGCACATTTGCCAAGCACAAAATACAACAAAAAAAACAGCACATCACCCGTCTCATTTCTTGGCTATGAGACTGCTTCCTTACCAACCCCACACCCAAGCACAGCTGAAATCAGCGTGCCCCTCAAATCACTACGTCAATGGCAACACAACATAGGCCCACGATTGTCCACTTGATAAGCTCAGGATAGTATGAATCAAAGCACCAAACATGTCTCCTCTCAGCTAACCAGAAATTTCCAGCAAATTCCAACATTCAGCCCTACTACAAATTTTTAAACAAGACAAAAATTATTTTAAAAAACACCGGTCCTTGCACTGCCTGAACTGGCCAAATTTGACTGTATAATGTGACCTGTGGTCTGGGTGGGAGGGCAGGTCCCATGGTAAAGATGGCCGGTGCTGTTGGTGTCAGGTAATCAGGTCTAGTGCCAACAGTGTCAGGAACGTCGTAGATATCGGAAGAGTTGCTCCGCGAGTTTCTAGACAAACAAGCAAACGTCCGAGTTATTAATTAACTCATTCGCGGCCAGCCGCATTCGGATGCGCGGCATAAGCCGCGCATCCGGATGCGGCTCCCCGCGAATGAGTTAACCCACGAAGCACTGACACGCTAAGACGGAGTAGGGATCGACAATGATAGTACTAGGGTGGTGTCAGAATAGTTTGGCGCCTAGAAATGATGATAGTTCCAGGATGGTGTCAGAATAGCTTGGCGCCTGTTGGCGCCAAGATATTCTGCCACCACCCTGGAACCATCATGGCCGATCTGTCTCCAGAACGGTGACATAGACTTCAAAGGAAATCATTAAAAAATAATATTCATTCTGAGGATGTAATGGGTTCAAGCATGATAGTTCAAGGGTGGTGCCAGAATAGATCGGCGCCCACAGACGCCAAGCTATTCTGGCACCACTCTTATAAAATCATGCTTGATCTGTCTCTAGAATTGTAATATAGTCCTCCAGAGGGAAACTTCAAAATGTTGGGATTTGGGTCCTGGGGTAGAATGTGTTAAGGTCTGTTGACTAATCAAGACTCGATCTCTAGTATCTTCAATAACGTCACTTCCGCAGTCGCCCCTCGCATGTTTTCTTTCACCTCTGATGTTAAAAAAAGTGGGACGCTTGCTGCTGTTGGGGTTGTGTTTATTTGACAGTGTCGATATCAAACTCAGTGGAAACATGTGACTGTCTTTGAATGGAAGCCTTCAGAAGCCTATCTGTCGTCTGTCAGTGAAGACGTGTACTAGTTTCCTGTTGTCTATCAGCCCTAAACATCACGTTCTAACTTTCAGCCAGTTAAGCTCACTGAAACAAACGAAAGCAACATCATAGATGTCTCCGTTTGTTTGAATGTTGAATGTGTTGGGTTAGAGGTATGTCCTGTAGGAAGGGTTAGAGGTATGTCCTGTAGGAAGGGTTAGAGGTATGTCCTGTAGGAAGGGTTAGAGGTATGTCCTGTAGGAAGGGTTAGAGGTATGTCCTGTAGGAAGGGTTAGAGGTATGTCCTGTAGGAAGGGTTAGAGGTATGTCCTGTAGGAAGGGTTAGAGGTATGTCCTGTAGGAAGGGTTAGGGGTATGTCCTGTAGGAAGGGTTAGGGGCATGTCCTGTAGGAAGGGTTAGGGGCATGCCCTGTAGGAAGGGTTAGAGGTATGTCCTGTAGGAAGGGTTAGAGGTATGTCCTGTAGGAAGGGTTAGGGGTATGTCCTGTAGGAAGGGTTAGGGGCATGTCCTGTAGGAAGGGTTAGAGGTATGTCCTGTAGGAAGGGTTAGAGGTATGTCCTGTAGGAAAGGTTAGGGGTATGTCCTGTAGGAAGGGTTAGAGGTATGTCCTGTATGAAGGGTTAGAGGTATGTCCTGTAGGAAGGGTTAGAGGTATGTCCTGTAGGAAGGGTTAGAGGTATGTCCTGTAGGAAGGGTTAGAGGTATGTCCTGTAGGAAGGGTTAGAGGTATGTCCTGTAGGAAGGGTTAGAGGTATGTTCTGTAGGAAAGGTTAGGGGTATGTCCTGTAGGAAGGGTTAGGGGCATGTCCTGTAGGAAGGGTTAGAGGTATGTCCTGTAGGAAGGGTTAGAGGTATGTCCTGTAGGAAGGGTTAGAGGTATGTCCTGTAGGAAGGGTTAGAGGTATGTCCTGTAGGAAGGGTTAGAGGTATGTCCTGTAGGAAGGGTTAGGGGTATTCCTGTAGGAAGGGTTAGTGGTATGTCCTGTAGGAAGGGTTATAGGTATGTCCTGTAGGAAGGGTTAGAGGTATGTCCTGTAGGAAAGGTTAGGGGTATGTCCTGTAGGAAGGGTTAGGGGCATGTCCTGTAGGAAGGGTTAGAGGTATGTCCTGTAGGAAGGGTTAGAGGTATGTCCTGTAGGAAGGGTTAGATGTATGTCCTGTAGGAAGTGTTAGGGGTATGTCCTGTAGGAAGGGTTAGAGGTATGTCCTGTAGGAAGGGTTAGAGGTATGTCCTGTAGGAAGGGTTAGATGTATGTCCTGTAGGAAGTGTTAGGGGTATGTCCTGTAGGAAGTGTTAGAGGTATGTCCTGTAGGAAGGGTTAGGGGTATGTCCTGTAGGAAGGGTTAGGGGCATGTCCTGTAGGAAGGTTAGGGGTGTGTCCTGTAAGAATCATGGCGACAAAAGCCTCTTGCTGACACCATTTTGAATCCATCGTCATAGGACAGCTAGGGCTTGTTGATTGTTACGTGGTAGTCGTTGTCGTAGTATGATGCAATCACACCAGACGCACGCACGTAGAGTTCTTGTAAAGAAACTTCACTTAGTTGCAACTGGTCACTCTGTGGCACAATGTTGTAGACAAATACTGGAGTAACAGTTCCAACAATATTGTATTCTCACGATGCAATCTCAGCACAAAGCATCCACAAATGCATCCACACTTTGGTACACTGTCTCTCTACAATGCATCCATAATTTT
>BTPG01000001.1:279598176-279758176 GCA_036245525.1 Semisulcospira habei
AAAAACAAAGTGTTGACGGAGAGGGAGCATATGAAGTAAAGCAAGTTTTTCGTCGGTACTGCTTTGTTGTGGAATGTTTTTATCTAATATAAGTTTCGCTGCTCGCCTATGGAGTGAGTTTAATCTTTTTAAATTTGCATCGCTACAGCCATCCCACACAGATGAGACATAATCAATAGAGAGAGAGAGAGAGAGAGAGAGAGAGAGAGAGGAGAGAGAGAGAGAGAGAGAGAGAGAGAGAGAGAGAGAGAGAGAGAGAGAGAACGAACGGGGAGTACCCTTGGGCACGAAGTAGGCTGAGTGTCTAATACACAAAGCCTGCTAAACACCAACCCGAAGGCAAACTTTATATCACCCTCAAGTTGAGGACTACCTCGGGGAAAAACGGGAGGACCCCGGGGGAAAAAACCCAGCATTTAGCACGGTACACAACAAGTAATAAGTCAATAAAACACAGCAAATAATCAAATTCAGTAAGAGAATATAGGTATAAGTGGAGAGTAGGTAGTTGTGAAACCGTCTTCAAGGGTAACTCAAAAAATAACTCAAAAAGGGGGGGGGGGAGAGAGAGAGAGAGAGAGAGAGAGAGAGAGAGAGAGAGAGAGAGAGAGAGAGAGAGAGAGACGGGGGTGGGGGGGAAGGGGGGGGGAAAGAGGAAGGAGGAAGGGGAAGAAGGGAAAAGGAAAAAGCGTAAAGAGAGAAAGATGGCTAGAGAGAACTGTTAAAAGGGGTAGGGAAGGGGAGAGAGAAAGAGGGAGAGAGAGATAGAGAGAGATAGAGAGAGAGAGAGAGAGAGAGAGAGAGAGAGAGAGAGAGAGAGAGAGAGAGAGAGAGAGAGAGAGAGAGAGAGAGAGAGGAAGAAAAAAAAAATAAATAAATAAATAAGGTGGGGTGGGGGCGGAAGACCACCAGCCAGAGCCACCAGCCCCACCCAACAGGCACCCACCAGCCCACAGAAAAACACACAGGCACGCAACAAGACGACCACATACATCCCCAAGGGATGCACACGATCGCCCCGCCCCAAAACCGCGTATCACTCCGTAAGCCGGAGACCGGGCGCCTGACAGGGAAGGGCAAGGGATCCAACTAAACGTACGGCCAGCGCTGAGGAAGTCCCCAAGGGAAATGTACATATCAACCAGCGCCAACCTCACCTATCTGGTTAGTGAGTAGTAAAACAGAAGCGATACAGTGAGGTAAAGATACAGTTAGCAGACACAAGCAAGGTAAAAATTGTTAATCTTTCATATTCATCCCGAGTGGCGCCACAGTGCCCAGTTCATTAATCAGAAATTTTTCACGGTCTTTCCTGGCCCAGATATTACTGGCTTGCATAAGCCAGAGGCCTTTAACCCGAATGTCCGAGACGGAGTGGTCGGCCTGATTGAAATGTCGTCCGACCGGTCTGTTGTATTGGTACTTGACAGACTGAAGATGTTCTTTGAAACGGTCGTTGATGGTTCTTTCCGTCTCTCCAACATAGAGTTGGCCGCATTTCACACAGGAGATGACATAAATCACGTTGGTGGTTTGACACGTGAAGTATCTGTCTATGTTGAATTTGTAACGTGGACCATTCACCACGGTGGAAGGGCAAATAAAAGGACACGTCTTGCAATTAGGAACATTGCACGGAGTGGAGCCGGAGGGTCTGGTGGTATGACGAGGCTTGAGAGTAGAGCGAACAAGCATGTCCCGCAAATTAATATCCCTCTTGAAAGCTACCAACGGAGGTTCAGAAAAGATAGCAGCAGATTCTTGACTGGATGACAAAAGACCCCAGTTAGAAAGAAGGATTTTACGAACCGGATTGGTGTGGGGATGGTAGATGATGGTTACGATAGGCCTGTCACTATCAGCGGTAGGTTTAGTCTGCAGTGTACTCGCGCGACTAAGTTTTTGTACCGTTTGGAGATATCCTTGAACAACAGTATGTGGGTAATGTCTGTCGATGAAAAATCCAGCCATTTCTGTGGATTGAACATCAAAATCTGATTCTTCGGAACATATTCTTTTGAGCCGAAGAAACTGGGGAATATGGGATGCTGTTTTTAGTTTTGGGGTTGTGAGAAGATCGGTAGTCGAGGTAGGAATGTGAGTCGGTAGGTTTGTAATGTATTGAAGTTTTTAACATTCCGCAGTCAATCCCGATGTTCATGTCCAGAAAGTCGACTGAAGTAGCTGATATAGTGTATGTGAACTTGATGGAACAGTTACTGCCAAAGATTACTAATGCACTCAGAATGCAGTTGCTATTTAATACTTTTGGCATCAATTTCATATCTCTCTCAAAGCATGGGTAAGTTAGATAATATCATCAGATAGTTTCAAACGCACGCTATATACGTACGCTATACTTACGGGAGTCCAAACGGTGCAACCACAAAAACCAGGTAAATAACGAGATGGGCTGAACCATGCCCACAAAGTCCCTTTTATTGGAGCAATGACTATATATCTGATTTTACCTCATTCTATATTTTCTTGTCGTAATCTTTAGCTTTATTTCAGATGCTTGTCCAGGGTCAGCTGTACGACTGTTCCTCGAAAGCATCCTGCAGTGGTCGTCACAATCAACGTTCTATGCCGTATAATACTTTGACCATTCTCCCTGTCCATCCGATCTATCTATTGTCTTTTACATGTTTGTGATCTGAATCATAACTGAATGAGTTGTTTTCTTATTTAATTTATTGATGCCTCGGTGAGCTCTGTCTTTTACGGTATGCGCGTGCTTGAATTTAAAAATGGCATTTGTTATGATGTAATTGTATGTTATGCATCCCTGTCAATAGGTAAGCACTGCAGGAAGAATCAAACACTTAATGAATGGTGTCCGGCCTCAGGGTTTTCTTCACCATATTTTGGCATAGCTCAATCACGTTTCTCAGTATAAATATGCACTAATCTTCTCTCAGTATGTTACGCATTTTTAATGTTTCTCATTTTCTAAGTCCCTTCTAGTTATAGAAGGGACCTTTTAGGCCGGATGGGTCGCGGTGGGGGCGAATTCAATATCATGTCCATAATGTTAAAGGCGGGCAGGACTAAACCTCTGACAACTGAAGTAACAAGATAAACATTAAGTCATGTCTAGTTACGCTAACCTTGCTGCTGAACGTAGGGGAGGAGCTCCTATTATGAAACGGTGCCTATTATGAAACACCTTGCTCCCGTCGAAACGGAATAACTTTTCCAAATTCTGCCTGTGCAGTAATATGGAGCTACTTTAGTGAGCCTTATTTCCGGTACAAGAATGTCAGGCGTGATGAAAATAAAAGCACGCCGAGAAAATCTGCTTCTTATTTGTCGCCATTTTGTAACACCTAAATCAGCGTTCAGTTTTGTGATGTTTTTAAAATAGCTATTCTTGTCATGAAGAGCAATCTTCGGACATCAGATAACCAGCGGCATTTGTTTGGTTCTCTTTTTGTTGTTTTGGAAGCATGCATTTTCCTGGAGAGGTATCTTGTTCCTATTACGAAACGCAAAGAGCACCTAATATGAAACGTGTTTCATATTTAGAACAGTGTTTCACCTAAGGAGCACTGTTTGTCTAGCATATATATCGGAAACCATTCAGCCAGTTTGTTTCAAGTTTCAGATGTTGATACTTTTCTCAATACAGACTATCCCACACCAGGATCATGTCACTTTCGGCAAGGTCAAGGTCACTACGGCTACATTTACTATGCATGACATTGTCCAGGCAATGTTACTGTAACACCAAAACGATGTGATCTAAATGTCAAATTGTGATATTTTGTGACGACACATAATGTTGCACACCAGAATCTATTCACTGCCTTAAAGACCAAGGTCACAACGGCCATTTTTTTGTTTGTGATTATGTGTTAGGCAATATCTCAATAACCATTGGGCCTATTCAATCAGAATTTGTAGATAATAGTATTTTACCACAATTTTGTATCACACATTGCCATCAATCTTAAGTGCGCCTCTACCTCAAGGTCAAGGTCATAGTTGCCATATTTGTCTTGCAGATTATTGAGGAGAGAATACCTCTGAAACCGCTGTATTGATTTGCCCTGAATGTTTAGGAAATGATGCTTTACCCTCATATGCGAATTCTTTACCAGAATAAATTCACGACCTAAAAGGTGAAGCTCGCAGAGGCCATCTTGGTGTGAGCCTTTGTGCAGGTAATATCTCTGAAACCACAGGCCCGATTTTTACATATTTTGCTTGATGATTTTTTCACTTAACCCCTTCACAGCCGAGAAACTTTCAATAGGATCAATCCGCAAGACACATAGATCCTCATGAGCCTCGCGTGATCGCGGGTGCGGTGGCTCATGGAGATTTTGGCTTTTGCTGACACAACTGACACATATTATTTTGACGGTTGGGGTTTCTTGGGACTGAATTAAGAAAGATTTCAGAGAAATATTTGCGTCCAGGGGTAGCGAAGAGAATAAAACAGATAATTATGTCAAAAACCAGGTTTATGTCGCTACATCACTTCAAGATGACAGGCACAGTTGTTGGGAAAGCTTTCAGACAGACAAAATGGAGGATTACTGTCTGCGGGGAGGGAGTGAGGAAAAATAGTTGTTCCAAAAGCATACCTTGTTGGCTTAGGTGTGACAGCAAATGTGAAACAGTATAAATGGAGTCTCCAATCGTCCATTTCATCCGCTCTTCAGTTGTCGTGTGTGTGTGCGTGCGTTTGTATAAGGCAATTTCTTAGGGACTATTTCATTCACAGACATTAAACTCGACACAACTGTTTTATTCAAGAACAACTTTACCTACATATTTCACCTGTAGAAAAGGTCACGGTCATCATAGGTCGATGTGTTTGTAAAGATTAGTCATTTTCCGTACACAAATCTTTTTTTAAAGTAAACTCTGGGCGCAAAAGTTTGAAAGTACCTAAGTATGCATTGTATACCACAAATGGCCTCTCTTTAAGGTAGACGGCAATTAAAAACGTGCTGGAGATTCCGTAGTCTTTTGTCGGTGATGTCCCAGTTACTGAGAATGTGAAGAGGGTGAGGACCTACTAAATGCGCCACTTGTTGACTATCAAACGAGGGGTTCTTGGTGTTGGTTTTAGTGCGAGTGGGGGATGGGGGGGGGGGGGCGTTGGAAGGAGGAGAGAGTTCTGGAGACCTTTTCACAAATGGTCGAAAAATCACACCAGGGACCGTTTACAATTTCCAAGATGGGGCGCAGGAGGGAGTGTGCGTGTGTGTGTGTGTGTGTGTGTGAGAGGGGGGCAAGGGGGGCAGGGGGGGAAGGGGGGGCAGGGGGGAGGGGTTGTCCAAATTCCCCAAATTGGTAAATTACACATTAATAATATCGTGGGAGCCGTGCACCTTGGAACACCCCTCTCCACTGAATTTGCTTGTGAAAATGTACATAAACCTGTGATGACATGCTAGCTTTAATCAAGTTTTACTTCTGATGTGGAAAAACTAAATACAGTAGCTTTTATTCCTCATACATAGAACATGTCCAACACACTTGCTGACCATGCCTGCCCTTTGACTTTTGGAAGGAGCCATAAATTCTTATGGTCATCAGCTAAAATGTTGATCAAATCTGTGCTGTGTCTTGAGAGATATTGCCTGCATTAACTCACTCAGTGAGGAAAGGATACGCTTTACATTGTGCTGGCACTAGTGTCAGCACAATCAGAGGTTATAGTACACAGCTTCTACAACTTTTCCGGACGAAGTACCTATACACACCCTGAGGAGAAGAGGCATCCGAGATCCATCATCTGTGGATACACAGTGTCCCAGCACCAGACCAAGGTACTCAGGCACAACAAGTCAACTTCCGCCAAGAGAGCACAATGAAAGGTGTTTCTTATACACGCCCTGTACGTGACAGGAGAACCGATTTCTGCACCCCCCTGCAGACGACAGTCACCCAATAATTTTCACCTGTGGGTGCACAGTCATAACAGCGCATATCTCTGCTGTAGCTTGTGTGATCATTAGTGAGGCTTCCTTTGTAACCAACGCTTCGCTGTAACCAACGCTTCGCTGTAACCAACGATTCGCTGTAACCAACGATTGGCTGTAACCAACGATTCGCTGTAACCAACGATTGGCTGTAACCAACGATTCGCTGTAACTAACGATTCGCTGTAACGAACGATTGGCTGTAACCAACGATTCGCTGTAACCAACGATTCGCTGTAACCAACGAGAGCGGAATCACGGCGTATAACCGGCATGAATCATAAGCATAGAAAATACTTCAAAGATCTCTAAGAGGCATAGATCCCCATGAGTCCTGAGGGCGCGTGATGATCTATGTCTCTCGTAGATATTTGGATTGTTGTGCTTATGGTATCCGCCGCCATTTTGTTCTCGTTCGTGGTTGCGAGTCGTTCGTTGCAAACGAAACCTCAATAATGGAAGTCAAGCAGTTGACGCTCACCGTATTATGAATATCGCTGCAACCACGACAGACAGACCCAGAAGAAGACCAGCTCCCAACACGGCGCCCACAAGACTCCTACTGCTTCCACTCGTGTCTGATGGTACTGTGTACACACACACACACACACACACACACACACACACACACACACACACACACACACACACACACACACACACACACACACACACCATAAAGTTTCCACTTCTTTGACACATGTATTGATATATTGTATAACAAGTACATTAATATTCTTGAATTTTCTTGATATACTTTTCTTCCCAAAATCCTTTGCAGGCCCCCAAAATTCTATCTTGATACTTACATTTGTCAAAACGCAAACGCGAAATATGCTCATTCTGCAACATTAAGCAGTTCTTTATATGCAGTAGTAATGAAATACTTCTTAGTGAACGTACACTCCCCCACCCCCACCAACACCCCTCAGCACCCCCACCCCCACCACCCCAACCCCGAGACCCCAACTTCTTTAAAATGCCATAACAAAGTTATTTGGCGAGTTTCGAGACACACGGTAACCTCCCTCCCCCCACCCCCCCCCCCCCCCCCCACCCCCCGACCCCAACCCCTTCTCACCTGAAATTTGCCACTTAGTCACACGTCGGACTGCTGCGTCACATTCCACTGGGTGTTATATATTTGAAACAATCTGTACCTTGTTGGTCGCTACGATTTATCGCAGGTATTACTTCGTCTTTAAAAACAAAGCAGTAAGCCGATTTACCGGTAGGTAATTGACACTGAGGTAAACACATTACTATGCATAGACCCGCTTTTCTAATACTAATAAGTCAGACGGCGTACAGCCAGGAATTTTAGAACTCTGTCGTACACTCGACAGCTATCTATATATACAGAACTCTGTCGTACACTCGACAGCTATATATACAACTTGCACAAATCTTGATCTAGATCTGGAAAACTGAATGGCGTTTTAATGTGTCCGAGTTACATAACGCTGTCTCAATTTAGCGGTAAGCCCCCAACAAAGTGCGCCACTGTATAAAAAGTTAAAAACACGTCTGCACTGTCTGTCTTCCACACACTCCTTGTAATGATTAAAAGTAGACCTAACAAAACCAATAACATCTTTGGGAAGGGAAATGATTTAAATAGATGCGAGTGGAAAGAATGGGTAGCAACTGTGTTGTGAGAACGTGCAAAGTGTCAGGCTGAGGAAATATTTATGGCCAGGCGATGGCGGACGCTCAGGTGAGCGGAGGGTGGGTCTGTCTTCAGACTCGTGCCGCTACAATTATAAAGAAGTCACTGACATATTTAGTGATTTTAAAAGCTGAGACGTGCCTCTTCAAATCTAGCAGGATCCCCCCTCTTGATTTTCTATTAGCAAACTTTGGTGCCCAATCGCAAACTTTCCACTATCAATAGTGTATGTTTTCTTCGAAATTCGGAGAGGGATTGTCCTAAAATACTAAGGAGCTCACGCAGTTTTGAAAACTGTTTTCGGTTTGACTGTAGGTACAAAACTCGGACGGCACGAGTGAGTTGAAGATGCATGAAATACATTTTCACGGCTGGGACACAGCCAGACGCTCACGACGTAAAACCGCGGCCACGGAAATGTCCCCATCACGTAATCGGCCGATCTACACCCGTAAAATAAAACATAACTACGCAACATATCCGCAATTTTTTTTTTTGATGGTCGGACAGTATGTACGTCTTTACCAATATCTATCTCCCTGAATGGATTGAACCAACATGTAGTTTTTTACAAGTATCGGAAACGGGCACGTTGTGAAGCACACAGCGCTGGTAAGATATTATGTCACACTAAAACCGACCGCTTTAAACAGCAAAGCTCCTGATGCAATTAGCATAAAGAATATAACGATCCCGTTGTCATTCATTTTATCCTTAAAAAATGTCGAACAAACAAAGGTCGGGTGGTGTCCGTTGTCGCTCATTTTCAAGTTGATGCTGCAACATTTCTGACCTGAATACTAATGCCCTGCGATGTACTTTGGATACGCTTTCGAATAAGGTGTGACAGAAGCGTGACCAACCAAAAATGATTTTATCTCAATAACTAAAGCCCTTTTAAATAGTTGTTTCAAAGTGTTCTTCAGCGTGTCCTCAACTCGCTTGCGTCGTGTGCCCTGTTCCTAGCTCTCCCAGGACGGTTGCTTCGGCATACGGTGTTCACCATCCTGCATAGCTGGGACCTCAGCAGACCTCTTCTGTATGAAGACCGACTGGCTGTGTGTAAGACTTTGATGTTTGTGTCTTTGTCCTGCTATCGGGCGACAAGATGGAACGAAGGGCGCGCACGTGAAACTTCTCTAGATGCTTGACGTGTGTTCGGCAAAGTCCATGCAATCATCGCAGTCACACCGGCGGGAAGACAAAACGCTAGCTTTGTACACTTTCAGTTACGTCTCCATAGTAACGTGCTGAATGTGTTCTATGAAATGCCTGTTTTAGGGAAGGGGGGGGGGGGGGAGGGGTGTTGTGAGAGACAGGTGGTTGAAAGAAATGGCGTGGGACCATGGGTCGGTCAGGTTCCTAGTAGCCTCTAGACTCAACACGGCTCACTGAGCTCATAAAAGGTTAGTTAGTTAGTTAATTCCAGTTTAATGTCCCACTGGCACAAAGTGATCGGGGACTACACTAATAAAAGGCCGTTTTCAAATCCTTTATGTAGGTATATCCATCTACCTGAAGTGTGTCAACAAGGCATAAGAAACACAAATGAAATGAACTTTTGTCTTTACATTTACCTTTTAATGGCAGTTTGGCCCATATTTCGTTAAAGCTGTGTTGTTCTAATTACCTTCAGCTCTGAAAGATACGGTCAACTTACGTTTCCTGCCGCAGTCTGACCCGTTCCATCCGTCCCTGCATCCTTGTGAACATATTCCGTTCTCAATGTGGCAGGTCCCGTTCCCAGCACAATGGGCACTACAGTTCAGAGAGCAGTTGGATGCTCCCCACAGGCCCACCGTGCACTCTGTAATCATATGATCGTAGGTGCAGTGGTCTATGATTTTGGGCCTTGTGACCAATGGCCGTAAGATCCAAAATTACAGAACAGCATTCAACAGTTATAGCTGAGCTCTGAAGATATCAATTAACTGGCCACTGTGGAGTCCACGGCAACGAAACAGCTGACCTACTTAATAATAATAATAATAATAAAGGTAATTTCTTTAGCGCTTAATCACCAAGGTGATCTAGGCGCTTTACAATGACAGTAATGAAACACAAAGCAAAATACAAAAACAAGCAGTATAACAAAAATATATTGATTTACAAGGAGCAAACAAATCTCTCTCTCTCTCTCTCTCTCTCTCTCTCTCTCTCTCGCGCGCGCGCGCGCGCGTGTGTGTGTGTGTGTGTTTGTGTGTGTGTGTGTGTGTTTTGTGCTCGTGCTTGTGTTTATGAATGTATGTATGGAGATTTATACCTTTACAATTGTGTGTATGTGTGGGATTTTCTATGTTTATTTCTACTTTTTCAATGATTTCTTCTTCTTTTTTAAAACTTTATATTTCAATTTTTTGTTAGTTATATATTTAGTTTTTCCCAATTTAATGATAGTATTTTGTGATTTGTGCATTATATGTAAAGTAGATTAGCAACGGCAAGTTCGAAAAATGGTTTCACCAAAACTTTCACCGTTGTAAAATAAAGAATCATTGTCATTGTCATTGTCATTGTCTCTCTCTCTCTCTCTCTCTCTCTCTCTCTCTCTCTCTCTCTCTCTCTCTCTCTCTCTCTCTCTCTCTCTCTCTCTCTCTCTCTCTCTCTCTCTCTCTCTCTCTCTCTCTCTCTCTCTCTCTCTCTCTCTCTCTAGCAACGGCAGATTTGAAAAATGGCATTGCCTCTGGCATTGTTAATATCTTTACCGTTGTAAAATAAAGATTCATTGATTCATTGATTCATTGATTCTCTCTCTCTCTCTCTCTCTCTCTCTCTCTCTCTCTCTCTCTCTCTCTCTCTCTCTCTCTCTCTCTCTCTCTCTCTCTCTCGGACACGATATTTCTGGCGTCCAGAAATTGCGATATTATTGCTGTCAAACTACGTCAAAATGCCCGTCACCGGACTCCCGTCAGCTGCAGAAGCTGTCCTGCAGTCTGTACTGTCCAGCCATCACACCACGTCATGGAAACTGACCGAAGAAGGGACTAACCTGGTGTTTGTACTACGGTTGTGTTCAGCAGACAGGGACCAACAGCAAACCGACATTGCGCCGACCGGCTACTGGCGACGAAAACCACCGTCACAAGTGCGTAGAGACTTACAGAGGGCACAGGCCAGAAACAAGGTAGGCAGTTTGCTTAGCAGTAACAGTTTATTAGACAACACGAACGTGAAAGAAATTGAGGTTCACACTGACAATAATAACTACAATCAAGAATGTGGAAATGACAGTACACTACAATACACGAGAACCATCACCCAGCCAGACAACACACCGTGTAGTGAACATGCAGCACGTACAACAACACCGCCGTTAGCTGAGCCGCACGAGATCACAGTACACATGGAAACTGGAACACCAACAGAGACAGTGCACGCATGCACCGCTGAAGTTGACAAAATTAACTGTGCTAGACCTGAAACGGGTGTGTGTGACACAGAAATCAGAGATGCAGAATCACGTGGCTTTGACCCCAAACAAGTGTACACGTTTGTCACCTCTCAGACCGAGTCAACAAAACAGAAACTACTGGACACATCGAGGAACCAAGGACTAAAGAAGGTAGTCTCTCACGCAAAGAATGGAAAGAACTATTTAGTGGTCGAGAGTGACGATTTTGTGCTTATGTACGACACTCGTATCTCAGGGACTGTGTGTTATGAAGTCAAGTGTGACCCAGTGACCGGCAGAGTTTTGGAGATGGTGTTTGCTCTTGGTCTTCTGCCGGCTGTCAGTGACAATGAATATAAACAGGACATTGAACGTATACAGCAAGACTTGCTTGCCTTGGCCAGGATTACACAGTGCTACCTGGCTAGGGCAAGCAAGTCTTGCTGAACATGTGTTCAGATTAATCAGCTGTTATTGTATTCTCCTGGACAAGTGACATGACAGTGCTTTTTGCCTCTAGGTGATTCACGAACGCTGCATTCACAGGACCCATCATGTCGCGTATTCATGAACTCAAAGAACTGAACTTTAATGACATGGATTCCATGTCATTGCAAACCCCCACCCCTTCCCTAACCCCACCCCAAATCCCCTTTATACCCCCCAACCCCTCCCCTGTCGTTTTTTTTTTTTTTTTTTTTTTTTTTTTTTTGTTATTGTGATTCTCGTCGCTGTATTTTGCTGATGGGCTGATGCCTGAAGCAATAAACCAGTTCGAGTTCGAGTTCTCTCTCTCTCTCTCTCTCTCTCTCTCTCTCTCTCTCTCTCTCTCTCTCTCTCTCTCTCTCTCTCTCTCTCTCTCTCTCTCTCTCTCTCTCTCTCTCTCTCACACACACACACACACGATGAGCCGGCAGACAAAATGGTCTTTAAGTATGTGCAACAGAGAACAGGTGTGTTTTAAGCTGGGATTTGAAAATGGAGAATCAATGAATCAATGAATCTTTATTTTACAACGGTGAAGATATTAACACAGTCAGTGACTATGTCATTTTTCGTACCTGTCGTTGCTACAACTACGACTAACTCAGTACAAAATATACATAAAACAGGGACATCAAAGCACAGTGATACAAGATATAATTATAGTCCACTAAACACAAACACACGCATACACGCACAAACGCACTCGCGCGCGTCCACACACACACACACACACACACACACACACACACACACACACACACACACACATACACATGACTGTTAGAATATACACATTCATTCGTGTGTCTACGTATAACTCGATATTTTTATTTGATAGATATCAGGTATCTATAAAGACTTGTCTTGAAACGAGATAATGTCGGAGTGGCTTTAACGTGATGTGGGAGTGAGTTCCACAGTGTGGAACCCGCAAATGACAAAGTAGATTTAAATATATCTATTCGGGGTTTTGGAACAATATAAAGACCCCTCATATTCCCATAGCATAGGACAGAGATGATGAGTGACGCACATCAGCTGGGAGGGCGTTCTATGTAATGGGACAAAAATACGAAAATGCACGATGACCTTGAGTGACCTTATTACGTCTAGGGATACGGAAAACGCGAGTGTCTGAAGCAGAGCGTAGTGAGCGGGACGGTGTATACAGATGGACAAGATCAGATAAGTAACGAGGGGCAGAACCAGAGATGATGTTGAAACAAAAAACACAGACTTTGTACTGAATTCTGTATGAAACTGGAAGCCAGTGCAAATCAGCTAGTAGAGGCATAATGTGTTCACGTTTCGGTACACGAAAAATCAGACGTGCAGCACAGTTCATGACTCTCTGGATTTGGTCAAGAAGAGTTTGAGGAACACCGGACAAAAGAGAATTGCAATAGTGTATTCGGGACAGCACAAGGGAGGTAACAAGTGTTTTGGTAACTTGAACAGTCAGCAGATGTCGAACAGTGCTGATCCTTCTGAGTTCAATGAAGGCAAGCTGGCAAACTTTCTTCACTTGTTCCTTCATTGTCAGCCTGTTGTCAAAAATGACACCCAAGTTACGGGCCGAGCTAGAAAAGGAGATGGCGCTCTCGCCCACCATCATTGACTCAGGAAGATCAGCACTGCACGTAGAGGAGCAGGTCATTCGGAGAGCCTCAGTTTTGTCACTGTTCAGCTGAGCTTGTTCTGTGTGGTCCACTTCTGAACATCACAAATACAAGCCTCCATAGACTGTACCATCCGATTAACATGTTCACGATGGGAGTTTTTGTACAATTCTGATTCATCTGCATATAAATGATAACAAACAAAGTGATGCTCAATGACATGCGACAGGGGCTGTGTATACAAAGTAAAAAAGAACAGGCCCCAAGACCGACCCCTGTGGAACGCCACAAAGCAGCTCAACAGGGTGGGACTCAAATCCTGCCACTGAAACCATCTGCAAGCGACCAACAAAGTAGGATTGGAAAAATTTCAGTGCAGTGCTTTGAATGCCAAACTCATTACGAAGGCGGGCCAGTAGAATGTCATGATCAAGGGTATCAAACGCTGTGTTCTGATCTGAGTCAGAACAGAGATTAGATCTTCATCGCTAGCAGCAAGTAGGTCGTTCACAACACGCAAAAATGCTGTCTCCGTGCTATGACCAGACCTATATGCTGACTGGAACACATGACACAGAGCATTACTCTTGATATGGTCTAGCATCTGCGTGAGCACTATCTTTTCCAGAAGCTTTGAAAGAAAAGGTAGGTTGGATACGGGTCTATAGTTTTTCAAACTGTTGGGATCAAGTGAAGGTTTCTTTAAGAGCGGGTCTATGCTTTTTGCTGAAACCACTATGTGTCCATGTTCTTTTGAAGGCGGAATTTGCAATGATGTCAGAAACACCTTCTGTGTCTACTGGGAGTGAAGGGGTTAAAACACCTACCATGACACCTCTCTCCTGTCCATCCAGTCAGACATTTACACGCGCCGTCTGTTGTGTTACAGAGTCCGTTACATCCATTGCTACATCGCTCCTCACAGTCCTGTCCGTATCGTCCGTCAACACAGGCTGGGACACAATGAGCCAGGAACAAAACATGCAACATGTACTGGGCACAACAGTATACTAATGACAATTAATAAGTTAGTTATAGAGGGATAACGCAAATCATGCCGCTAAAGCCACCCTCACAACGAACTAATAACTACAGTACAAAATGACGTAGTTAAAAAATGTTCAACATCCATGAGAAAATTAATATACTAAAAAAATATTATCAAATTTCAACGATCCTGCTGCGAATCGTCTGGAAAAAAAGTTAATCCTTTGGCTGTCGTTAGCGCTTTTTGTCGTGATAATTCCTGCAGGATGTTGTTATTCCTGCAGGATGTCAGGATGTTGTTATTCCTGCAGGATGTCAGAATGTTGTTATTCCTGCAGGATGTTAGGGTGTTGTTTTTCCTGCAGGATGTCAGAGTGTTGTTATTCCTGCAGGATGTCAGGATGTTGTTATTCCTGCAGGATGTCAGGGTGTCGTTATTTCTGCAGGATGTCAGGTTATTGTTATTCTTGCAGGATGTTGTTATTCCTGTAGGAATCATCGCGACAGAAATCTCTACCGACAGCTGAAGAATTAATATATAACTCTTTGACGCCGTAGTCTGACAGTTAGGTCACCCCCCCACCCCCACCCCACTTGAACGTATGCCTCACTTTGACTCACTTCCCGGCTACCGTAGTAATGTTGACACATTTCATTGACACTGTTTGTAGTAAAATTCTTATCAAACCCCAAACTATTTGGTATAAATGGAAAAAGCAATTAAAGATGAAAAGATAGATACTATGCTGAAGAAACTATTTCGTATTGTGAAGATTTTAGAGGTGTATAAACAAGATGGGGCAAGAAGCCAAAATGCTAAAATGGTCAGATCTGCACTGGGTTACGAAAACACACGCTTTTTGTGTAATAGTTATCCACAGCGTGAAAATTAGCACTTACCTGGCATTCCAGAGACACTAATGGCACAACAGACAGCTTCTTCACACATAAACAAAAGTTTTTACACCACAATCCAGACAGGTTCACTGCTTTCTCGCACGCGGGATTTTTTCGCACTTGTGTGGTCACTTTAAGGGGGCAGGCCTACCTAGAAATTGGTCCAAGTTTTGACCCCAGAACAATCAATGTTCTGTTTGGAATATCCTGATGAAATTTTGACACAGTGTAGCATTTTGGTGATATTTTATGGTAAACAGGTTGATTTGGGAATATTTTTGCACTAAAAGGGTTTTAAATAATTAATAATAATAATTTTATAAAATTGACTGATTTATCATGCTGTTTACTGCAAACATCATATTTTCACACACACCCCATGTGGGAACCTGTTCTTTTGTCACAACCTTATTTAGACTCATATCTGGCGTGTATTCTAGAAGAAACATCCTGAGATTAATATGTATTTGATAATCGTGGTTTGAATTCGGTAATAAATTATAACGTAATAATGACAACTTGATAGCTCATAACTTTGTCCATTACAAAGCATTAGTAATTCTTCTAGTTCAGACGCCAGACACACTTATATGCTTTATTTTAAGCCATATGTTGTGGCTCTAGGTTGAAAATTGTGGATTTTATGGTGTTTATAGTGGTAAACGACAGCGATTTTCGGAGAAAATTTCAATAGGGAAATTGAGTCTTACTTGTTGCATCCAGACTAGTGGCCACCTGCCAGATAGGGAAATCCTTCTCTGTCAGCTTGGTCTTCATCCCTGCCAAGTCTCCTGCAACTCTGCTTCCTCCTGAACTCTTTTGTTGCCTGCTGGACTTGCATCTGGGATGTTAAAACCCTCAAAGTGTCCTTGCTCTCAAAGATCCGGTGAGAGAATGCACCGACACTGATACCCATATTCTCAAGCATAGCTTTCAAAGTCACTGCACCATCATTGAACAGACATACTGCAACAGAAACTGCTGTGTTCACTGTAGTTAACCCATGGTTTTCCCTCTCTCAGATCACACTGTTCACACACTCGTTGGAATTTTGCGTGTAGCCCTCCAGACACTTTCGAAGAAGAGACGTTGCAGCCAGGTCTTTGAAATTGTTCAGAATGTCCACATCAATAAGTCTATACCTTGTAACATTTGGTCATGATTAACTTATGCATCACTGATGCTTTCACTGTCACTCTCAGACTCTTCAGACTCACCGGAGAAGTCATATAGGTTGCAAATCTTCATCTCTGACCGAGTGGGCGTGGTCCCAGCTTTCGATTCAGTTTCACTTTCACAATGATTGCTCTGGTCAACACTCTTTTCAAAAGTACTTACCGATAAAACAACTTCAGATTCATTTTTACCTTTCTTGGGGTATCGATTGCCGTGAAATGTATTCTTTAGTAGTCGTTTTCCACCAGACTTCTTGTCTCCTGGCATCTCTGCTAATGTAAACCTCAGAAGTTTGCACAAAATCCGCGTAGAAAGTCAGAATAAAGCTCAACCACGTTTGTAATCAATGGGCGCAGCCATTTTGATGACGTCGTACAGCAGGGAGGTGCTCGTTGTTTCAAATAAGCAAGGGAGTAGCACATTATTTGGTTGAGTTGAAACTTACCTGTTTGGTTCGTTTTCAGTCTATTTTTTTCTCAATCTGGGGGCCCCACCTACCTACTTTGAGGCATCATATCTCCAAAACTACTTACGCTATCAAAAAAATATAAAGTGTGTGTGAAAATAGAGATGTTAAGGTATATAAAACCAATAACTGTTTTTTACATGCACAAAAAAGTGTTTTTTTCAAATTTCTAGGTAGGCCTGGTGCCTTAAATCTTTTTCGCATGTTTCGGCCCATACAAACAAGAAAAGTCACTCTACATGTACAGAAATGTGTGCTTCAAATATTATAGTACTAGTAGTAGTAATAGTCGTAGTAGTAGTATTGTGATGACAAAATAGGCCGTGAGGCCTTTGCAAATGTCCTTTCTTTCTTTAATTACTTTATGGGTCTGTTATGCATGCAAATTTTCCTATAAATCTGTGGCAGGAGCCACTGTATTTTTGTCGTCAGAAGATGCCGATTTCTTCTACGTTAGGCAATAACCTTAGCCATGTCTTTTTCTGCAGTGCTTGCATATTTATCTGCAATTTTGTGAATATTTTGACGCAAGACTTTTGATACCAATTTTGTATGGTGCTTAAACTTTGTTCTGTTGAGCCACCGTGGTGGTGCGCATTGATTTTGTTTTGTTTGTTTGTTTGGAAATCTCTTTTTAATTTGTGTATTAAGGAGTGTATTGTGGTCAGTGAGACATGCGCGTGTCTCATGTCAGTGTCCGAAGCAATTTTGTGAGATGGCGGCGTCTCACGAGGAAGCTCGAACTGGCTCTAGTCGGCATCCCTGTTTAGTGACCCCTTGAGAGTGAGTTGGGCCCCCAGCTCACATTAGTCGGTTAATTTGAATTGAGATGGGCGTCTATCTCATACCTGTCTGGGAGTAAGCCAGCGGCTCTAGCTGGAAACCCTTAGACGAGAGTGTTGTCCGATAGGCTCTGACCAGGCAGCCTCTCACGTCATGGGAACGAGAGACAACGACAACAGAAGGACGCTAAACATCAAGGAGAACCGAGGACATACACCAAGGACCAGCAACGACATTAGTAACCGTTAATTTTTTTGTTTGTTTGTTTGTTTGTTTTTAGATTTTTTTTGTATGCGTACATTTTGTGTGTGTTGAATTTGAAATACTTTAAATTTTTATTGTCGATTGTTTTGTGTACGACAGGATGTCTGGATGATGTATCACTTTTTATAATATCATTTTTTTTTAATATGTTTGTCTGACTAAGGTATTGTGCTGATTAGAAGATTTTGTATCTCAGCAACAAACCGGGTCTAGTAATTTTTGCTCACATGGGTTTTGGAATCCCATGAGATGTGAACCAAAAGTCGCCTGTTCAGGTTGAGAGACTGATTCTGTTTTTGTAAAATTTAAGTTTTAATTCTATTATGATCACATTGTTGTGCATCAGCTCGCAGAATGATACGAGCACTTGAATTATTGTTCTGAAATCTTGTTCTTCAGTTCAGTGTTTTATGGATTATTCCACGCAATGGCCATGCATTTTTAGTAGTGCTGAAGCTTGTTGATTGTCACATGCGCATCACAATTGCTGAAATGGTTGCTAATACGTGTTCATGATCAGGGATCACGTTTTGAGTTGCGTTTTGAATTTTTCATTATTTTGGACTTGGTTCCAATTTTATATTGAATTTTGTTTGTGCGTGCATCATGATTTAACTTTGTTGAATTTCTTTTGCATTTGAAATTTGCTGTGCATGCCAGATTATATGTTTTTAATTTGGTGAGGTTTTGTTGAAATTGTGCAACTTTATTTTTGTGTGGACTAATGCGACAGTCACATTAGGTCTTAAGTGTAGCGGGGAAGACGATTTTAGCCCAGTGTTTCGTTACACTTACAGTGGCACAATTTTTCCCCAGCACACCCACAGACTCAGAAGCTGGCGACACAGTTATGTGTCAAGAGCGAGTATGTCGGCCAATCAGTGCAGGCAGGCCTCCTTGCGTGCGAAGCCTCCGTCCTACACAGGACGTGTATTCAGTTTTTCTCTCTTGTCTTCTTGTCTAGTTAGTTATAATTTATACTGTCCACTGCGATGGTATATTACGGCGCACTTAGAATTCCTGTAAAGGACACTACTGCATGATTAATGAATACTTAGTTAATTAAGAGTTCCTCAGTATAGAGGGGCACCGGACAGCGTGGGCAGCGACGATAGATTAAGGTGCACTTAGAATTCCTGCACGATTAATTAATACTTAGTTAATTAAGAATTCCTCAGTATAGAGGGGCACCGGACAGCGTGGGCAGCGACGATAGATTAAGGTGCACTTAGAATTCCTGCACGATTAATTAATACTTAGTTAATTAAGAATTCCTCAGTATAGAGGGGCACCGGACTGCGTGGGCAGCTATGGTAGATTAAGAGATTAAGGCACGTTTAATTAATTAGAACTCTTGTAAAGAAAAAACATGTAATTTAAGTACTTAGTTAAGTGAGTTTGAGACTTATAGAACTTGTTATTAGAATTTGGTTTTCACTTGTGTTGGTTGCTACGTCTAGTATGTAGACTAGCATAGTTTTGGTTCACATGATCGTATTCAACTTTGTCGGTGTCAGGCTTAGGAGCCAGGTTTAGTAGGTGTCGTGTTCGAAGGTATAGGTGTTAGGCCTAAGGTGTTTAAGGTTATTAGGACTTGTATTGGTTTGACTAAAATTTTATCATGTTGTTTGTTTCATCATCAGTGAATGCTTTTCCTGGTATAAATAAATCTTGAAACCTTATTTCCATCTTATGATGCTCATCTAGAGTGAGAGTAAGACCGCTGAGACTGTGCATGCGTACTTGCGAGAAGTTTGTGTGTGTGTGTGTACATCCGTGCATGTATGACGGTGTGACTGATCGTGCGAGCGCACGTTGGTAGCTCAGTAGACACGTTAACAGCAACAAACACCAAGTCCAGTCAAAATAGAGTTTTCTGGATACTGTGATTGGTCCATTGCGCAGGTAATTTGACTTTTGAACACAAGGCGAGGCAAATAAACACGGATTTTGTGCTCATGCGAGACTTGTAGCGCAGGCATACGTGAAGTCTGCATGCTTGACCTCGATATTGAAATCTGCCGGGGCTCTATTTAGGGTATAGAAAATGGCTTGCTCTTGTCTTTTCATCAATTTTTACGACTGCAGAGCAAATTCGACAAATCATAGGAGTTCCGTAAAAATATTCCATATTAGGTCAACTGGCACTAAATGATATTTGCTCTGAAAGTGGTACAGAAAAGTCTTTCTTTGCGGAGATATTTGGCATAAACGTTGTACGCTCCGATGTAAAACGGCCTATACCAGTTTCCACTGTGTCAGTAGTAACACTGTCAGGAAGAGAATTGCTTCCCTTCCATCACTTTGCACATGTATACAGGGCCCGTAAGCAAGCAGTGTCTTTATCTTAGCTTAGCTTAGCTTAGCTTAGATTAGATTAGATTATTATTAAGAACAAAACATTTTCATACAAGACATCACACATTCTGCGACTGAAATAAAGAAGTTAATCCAAACTACTCTTTATATTTCCTTCATTTATGTGTACACCCAAACCCAGACAGACCCATGTACTAGCTTCCACTATGTTTGATATCTAACCAGTGTTTTGTGAACAAATCACTAATCCTGAAGCATGAAATTAAGATGAACTGCTTTTATTTTAAAATTATTTTGTTTTATATTTTACTGCGTTGGATTTTGTAGAAAATTGTAGTTATTAATCTTACAGACAGGGGTGTTGTTGTCTTCGTCAATACAATGTTGTTGTACCGGTGGCTGCTTGCACTGGGGGTGGGGGGGGGGGTGTGGGGGGGTTAACGTGTATGGCTAGACATATTTTATGTTTGAAAACTCTAAACATGTGTAACTGTTCACATATATCATATGTGTACAGTACACATAGGTACTCATATATTGAATGTGGCGCTTATGTTGTGCTGCACACACATCATAACCCATACGTGTAAGGTAATATTACTGTATCAAGAGTTAATATGGCTTATGTTACTTGTCTTTCACAGACTGTTTCTGGTGCTGAGGTCCAGCTTCACACTGGTTGTCTGCTTACCGCTGTGGTGGTAGCGAATGTAGTGAGACAACCAGTGTGGGCCAGCTGTCGACTCGATCACCTAGCCTTTATCAGGCTAATTGCTGTGAGTGTATGAGGCTCAGCCCCGTGTCTAAGGCTGATGAGGGCTCGGTGATCGGGCCCAAAGCTCGTCCTCACCATCAGAAACGGTTTCTGCCAGGGACATAACTTGTACTGGCTATCTGCATGGCAGAAGCGAAGAACGAACATGCTACTGACTATACACTAATTTTACTATTAAAGCGTACAATTGTGATGGTTTGTGATTGTGGACATGGTTGCGGCTGCATGCTGACGATGATTTATGTCTGTTGCTGTTGGGTTGTGTTTGCTTGATGCCGGCAGTGCAAGTTAGAATACAAACTAAATGTTAAGTAATATTGTTGATACATCTGCGGTTGCAGTGTTTACATTAAGTGTACGATGGAAACCTGATTGGTAAATAGGTTTTCTAATTGTATTCTATGATATTGTGAAACAAGACTTCAGTGTATTTTGATGTTGTTACTTTTGGGCACACAGAACAACGCTATGCAGGGGCAAATCAGTTACTTCCTTTGGGGGGCGGGGGTCCAACTTTTTGTTTGGGACCTTCAAAGTGATACAAAAGGCCTCCCCGACGTTATAACTTGCTTCCGGCGACCGAAAAATTGAAGCAAGGGGGGGGTGGGGAGAGAGAGAGAGAGAGAGAGAAGGCGCGGGCGCGGGGTGTTAAGACTCTCACCATTCGCTCAAAAATGATACAACAAAAGGGGGAGGGGGGGACTTTATTGTAGCATTTTAAAGAATTTCGGGTCGGGGGAGGGCCCCCCAGATCCGCCCCTGGATATGAACAAGGCCGTCAAGAGGCATAGATCCTCATGAACCCAAGCATGTGCGGGAGCTCGTGAGGATCTGTGTCTCTTGCATTTGGATTTTATGCTGTGCAACTGCCATGATGGGGTTAATAGTGGCAGTCGTTTACAAAATCTGGATTGTTGATTGTGAAATGCATCAGATTCAAAGTGTTGCTCTGTGTAATATTACAGCTGTGGTTTGCAGCTAAACACATTTCCTTTAACCTGAATGGTGAATAGATTTTGTAATTGTTTTATATGATATTGTGAAACAAATCTTCCGCGTAATTTGATGTTGTAACTTTTTGGCATAATTAATATTGTTTTTCTTGTTGTAGTGGGTGGACTGCTGATTGTGAAATGCATCAGAATCATATTTATGTTTACGTTGCACCATCGACTTCTCTGAAGCCCTTCAACACGCGGGGCTCATGGTGATGTCTGCATTTTGCAGTTGGCTTTGCTGGATCCCAGCAACGAAATTCTGGAATCATCGCAGATTCACTGCCGGTTAACCCTGTATGAGTTATTAACTCCTTCGCTGCCGAGAAACATTTAACACCACCTAACTGAAAGAGGTATAGATCCTCATGAGCCCCCGCAAATGCGGGGGCTCATGAGGATCTATGCCTCTTCCTGAAACTACTTTGCATCCACGTTCTTTGGACGGCTGTGGATCATTGACGTTGAACTGACAGGGAACTCCAAAACAGTCCGCGTCCACTGGCAGGGAAGGGGGTGGGGGTGGGGTAGGGAGGGGTGGGGGGTAATGATGAGCGTGAAGCATAGATCCTCAGGAGCTTCCGTATATGCGAGGCAATGAAGGTGTTAACAAAAGCATAATTATTTGTATGTGGTTCAAACACTTTTTTTAAAAGCTGGATTGCTGATGTTGACACAGAATCATTTAGTGTGTGTGTTGTGCCACCCACTTCTCTTGAGAAGACTGCTGGTTGTGGAATGTATCGGAATCATGTGTTTGCATTCGCTGCGCCACAGACTTGTCCTGACCCATTTAACACCACGGGCGCATTTCCAAAGTTTTGGAGGTGCCAGTTGAAGGGGATGGATTGACCATGATGATTTAAGGGTAGTGCCGGATGAGCTTGGCGCCATAAGGAAGGTGTAGGGATACTCGCTGTTCGTTTCGTGGTCCAGTGGTGAACGATTCCCCCAGGGACTGTAAGGAAGGGGTATGTGGAGCTAACGGGTTGTTTACGTGTTTGTCAAGTTGTGAACGATTCAACGTGTTGCCATAAGGAAGGGTTAAGGGGAGCTAACTGTTTACGTGTTTGTCTAATTCATGATCATACAAAAAAAAAAACACAATGGGAAACAGGATTTTTGTAAAAGATGTTCACAAAGGTTTTCTTCTACTGAAGTAGCACACAAACATGCCCAGCATTGTATGTCAGCTGATGACATTCAAACAATACTTAAGTATCCAGATACTGGCAGCCAGGTATATTTCAAGAACTATGGAAATCAGCAAAAGCTGCCATTTGTAGTGTATTTTGAATCACTGGTAGTACCATATGAGGGTTCTGTTCCAGAATCATTACCAAGGACTGTAAAATTGAGTGACCAAGTGGTGTGTTCTTTCGGATACATTCTTGTTAGGTCAAATGGTGGGCATTCAGAACCTGTTATATCTAAAGAGGCTAAAATGCAGCAGGTGTGTTTTCCACAGAAATTAGGCAACTGTACAGTAACGTAGTACAACATGTCACATCATGTCAGATGCCTATGGTGATGACACAAGAGGATGAACTAAATTTTAATACAGCATTGGTATGTTGGATTTGTAAACAACTCCTGGGTGGAGATAAAGTTCGCGACCAGGACCACGACCACATAACTGGGTGTTACAGAGGTGCTGCACATGGTGAGTGGGTAGTGATTTGACTGCAGTGATGGGGGCGTGGTTTTTACTGCACTACAAATTAAAACATGGTTGTCAAATCGCTTTGTCACGTTGTTATATGAAAACACACAAAGCACGCCCCCATCACTGTACAATAGCCCCTGAACCGCTCGACTGCACGTTACAATTTTGTCGCCCCACTGCTTCTGTGTCAGGCTTATGGAAACACTCCCTCTTTATTTCTATGTTCTCGAGTTTTGTCGCTGTCACTTTGTTGTCACTCTGCCCCACTGCTGTTGTGTCTGCAGTTGAATAGCCAGGCATAAAGCCTGCTTGCCCTTCTCCAAATATATTGCTATGCATCTGCTCAGGCAGTAAGGCACATGCATTGCAAAGGATGTGACTGTCCAAAACCTTGACATTGTGGACAGCCTGGTGGATGGACATCACAATAACAGGACGTCTGAACTCCTACACAGGACAATCAGTTCACTTCCTTTGCCTTCTCGTCGGTTGGCCATCCCGGAGAGATGTACACGCTGAACTCTTCTTTCCTCATCTTTCACAGCACTTTCAACAATGTGGCTATTGCAACCTGCAAAAGATAATTTAGAATAATTTTTTTTTGAAATGCACATAAAGCGTGCATATATGTGTTTGCAAGTATTTTTACAAAGTACATACATGCATAATATGACAGTAGTCAGAGCAAGAACAAGAAAGGCAATGTCCTTATGTCCTTATGGTTCATGTGTATGACCAATCCACATAATACGTCTGACCTTTGTGACCTTGACTTCTCCAACAGGTCTCTGAAAATGTCTAAACATAAGTATAGGGCTGGATTTTGTACCAGCGAAACCTTAGTTTTCTCAAAATGCCTACATTTTTCACAAATTTGTCAACCCTCTGTGACCCTTGAACTGTGTGAGGGGCTGATTAAATTAGTATGCACAGAAAGTGTTATCATCATGCCAAATTTTATTGAAAAGTTTGCAAAAACTTTGATAAAAACTACAATTCTATCAAAAACTAACTTTTGTCACACTCTTGCCAACCTTGAGCTTTCCAAGGGGTCATCCAAATGAAGGCCTTATCATGTGGTATCTCCATACCAAGTTTGAGTTTGAAGTTGAAAATAATACTTGAGAAAATACAGTTTTTGTCCAAATATGGCTATTTTTTACCCCTTTCTGGACTCCCCATGACCCGTGACCTTTGTGAGAGGACCAGTAAATTTGTATGCATAGAAAGTTCTTACCATCAGGCATCTCCGTACTACATCTGGGTTTGAAGTTGAAAGTAATATAAGAAGAGAAACAATTTGTGTCAAAATCTGACCATTTTGGACCCCTTTCTGCCCCCCCCCCCCCCCCCCCAACCCTCCCCTCCCCTCCCCCCCCCCCCCCCCCCCCTCTGTGACCCTGACCTTTGAAAGGTCACAGAAATTGGAAATTGGTATGTTTAGAAAGATTTTACCACAAAGTACCCTTGTGCCAAGTTTAAAGTCTGAGGCTTGAATAGTCTCTGAGAAAATGCCAATGTTAAAGTTGACCACAGATAACAGACAGACGATGGACGAACCATTACAAACACTTACTTCTGCTATCACACGTGAGCCGAAAATGAGATGCCATTGAGCTTGAAATGACCACAATGGGTGTATCAGAATCATCATCAAAGTGTAACTTGCAGAAAATGTTTCAAACAGGACACAACGCATTAACATATTGCTGTTTAGCAGCAGCACACACTGGACCAAAAGGGTTGTATTCAGTGTTTTCTAGTCCTTCTGTGTGCACTAAGTGTTTATTAAAGAAAACGACAGTATTTGCAGACTTGTCCAAGCCTCTAGTTTCCAAATCAAATGCAATATGGTGCCACTTGTTGACAACAAGTGATTTTAGCATTTGGTGGTGTAGAGAATACTGGTACTGGTACTACACCATCTTCAAAATGAAAGAAAGCATTACCGTATAATGTGTGTATTCGCACCAGTTGTGTTTTGTTCTGAACCTGATTCTATTCAAGAATCAACCAGTATGATTTACCTTAAGTCCAGGAGAATAAGTGTTACCTTCTCTCACTTTAGTTGATCCATTGAAACTGCCATTGTCTGCTTTAAACTGTGGCCTTCTCCTTTTGAGCAAACATTACCTGACTAGCTCCCGCCTCTTCTTGGTGTAGGCGTCATACTTCTGTGCTTGTTTGCAAGTATGCCCTCTGGGCGAGACTCCGCAGTGAGACGTCAACAGCAGCATTGACCTGAAATGAAATACATGTTTATTACTGTGTTGTTCGGCAGCATGGCAATTTCACTTCTGATCTTATTTCAGGGTGGGTCGGTTCCAAACTCCCCAAAAAGGGACTTTGTTATAGCATTATAAACAATTCGGGGCCCGAAGGGCCCCCCCCCCCTCCCCCTCCCTCCCCCAATCTGCCCCTACATTTAGTTTACACATTGCTACCTTCAAACGAATGTGAAATAAACTGTGAACACCACAAACAACAAACAACAATGGTAAAGCCTGGATCGCTCATGTGCATAACTGATCATTCACATATAATCTGAACTGTGTGACCTTTCCAAAAGGTGACTGAAATTTAAGTGCCATGAGTCTCAGCATAAGTAAAGGCTTGGCTTTTGTACTAGTTGTGAATAGTATTTAAGAAAAAAACATCTTTTGTCAAAATATGGCTATATTTTACCTATTTCCTGATTTCTCATGACCCTTGGCCTTAACTCAAATTGGTATGCTTAGAAAGGTCTTGCCACAAAGTATCCTTGGGCCAAGTTTGAAGACTGTGGTTTGAATAGTCTCCGAGAAAATGCCAACATTAAAGTTTACCATGGACGACCAATGGGCCAGAACATAGCCTCACACTTGCTTCACACATGAGCCAATGAAAGAAAGCATTACAGTATGATGTGTTCATTCACACCATAATTGTGTTTTGTTCTGCACCTGATTCTAGTCACAGATCTACTGGTATGATTTACCTTGAGTCCAGGAGAATAAGTGTCACCGTCCCTCACTTCACTTGAGCTGTGGCTTTGATATAGGCGTCATACTTCTGCGCTTGTTTGCAAGTATGTCCTCTGGGTGAGAGTACTGAGACTCTACAGCGAGAGGTCAACAGCAGTATTGGCCTGAAATGAAATACATGATTATTACTGTGTTGTTCGGCAGCATGACAATTTCACTTTGCGTGAACTAATGCAGGGGCAGATTATTACTTTCAAAATAAATGCGACATAAACTGTGTACACTGCAAAGAACAAACAACAATGGCAAAGCCTGTACGCCTCATGTGCATAACTGATTCACATATAAACTGTGTGACCTTTCCAAAAGGTGGCTGAAATAAGTGTCACAAGTCTCAACATAAAGGCTTGCTTTTGTACTACTACTAGTGAAATTTTTATTTTCTCTACAATTATGCATTTTTCACAGCTTTGTCAAGCTTCTGTGACTCTTGACCTGTGTAAGGAGTCAACCAAATTAGTATCTATAGGAAGATTTCATCATCAGCTATCTTTGTGCCAAATTTGAAAGAGAAATTGCAAAACGTTCATACAAACTGCAATCATACACTGAAAAAATAAATAAGAATTTTTGAATTTTTTCTCACATTCCATGGTCATCCAAAATGATAGTCAACAAATATTAGGCTTTCAGTCAAAGTAGCGTAGGTTTAATTTAACATACATACATACCTATAAAGTACTAGGTAACCCTTTTAATCCTGATACACCCACTGCTTGAAATAAATGTGACTATGATAGTTCAAGGGTGGTGCCAGAATAGCTTGGCGTCTCATCCGCAGAGCTATTCTGGCACCATCTTTGAACTAAAGAAAATGCTTGACCTATCTCCTAATCTTTAATATAGCCTTCATAAGACAGTAAGGGAATAGATGAGCAAACTAAGTTACTAAATACTGGATGCAGTTACTGAGTTAGTGGTCCATAATGCCAAATTTTCCCTTAGCTGGACTTTTTCCTACACACAGTACGTTTCCCTAGAAAATAAGCACTGGCACTGGTTTAATATAACTACAATGTCGACTACATTCCCTCCACCGTATTAGTAAAGGCTCTCTGAGAATGTATGGAAATGTTCTACTTCTAGGTGGTGACATGGAATGCATGCCCTTGTCAACCCTTGTCGGGTGTCATAGCTGCACACCCAATTTCTCACCACGCGTACTCTGATTACACGCAGTTGTATAAATCAGGCCATGTTGAGCAGGTCCATGCCATCATCCAGTATGTGCAACAGTCAGTTTCTGATGTTAGAACATGGATGATAGCCAACAAATTAAAATTGAATGAAGATAAAACAGAAGCCATGCTAGTTTCCTCTACCAGAATATCTTCCTCCTTGCCGCAGTCTATCACAATCCTAGACACTGAAGTTAGTTTTTCTGCTCAGGTGAGAAATCTTGGCGTCACCATTTGATTGCAACACGTTTTGAATACCTGTAGATCTGCATTTATTGAACTGCGTCGCATTAGCTCCATGAGGCATCTTCTCACACCAGAAGCCATTAAAACGCTGGTCTGCTCCTTTGTCTTGTCCCAACTCGATTACGGCAATGCACTCCTGTGTGACTGTCCTCAGTACCTTCTGGATCGGCTCCAGAGGGTGCAGAACTCAGCAGCACGGCTTGTTGTCAAGGCAAAGAAGTCAGACCACATCACACCCATCCTGCGTTCACTCCATTGGTTGCCTATCACATCCAGAGTACAATACAAAGTTCTGTCCATCTGTTATACCTGTCTGTCTATTTCTACTGGCCCTGTCTATGTTTCTGAGCTTCTTCATATGTACACACCTTCAAGACAGCTCCGTTCCTCAGCAGACATTAAACTATTACGCTTTCCGACTGTGAGAACTAAGTCTTTTGGCGAGAGGTCTGTCTCATACCAAGGACCATTTCTTTGGAATAAACTCCCACAGTCCCTCAGATATGTTGAACCAGCCAATAGTTTCCGGCAGTCTTTAAAGACACATTTATTCCTTTAAACGTGCATTCACCGTTATAATTATTTTATTTCTGTTTTTGTTGTTGCTGTCAGTGAGAGCTGCCTAGTGTATCCGTTATTAGTTTGATGGTACACGTATGACTTTGGTGTGTGTGAGCATTTCTTGTTGGTGTGTTAACTCTGCTAAGTTTATTTTCCTTGTATATCTTGTTGTGTGAGTGTGTATGTTAGGGCATATATAGGATGCAAGGTGTGTGTATGTTAGTATGTCTTTTGTACGGCGCCTAGAGCTTTTCTATCGAAAGTATAGGCGCCTTAAAAATATACATTATTATTATTATTATTAAAATGTAGTCTTCTTTGCGGTAGGCAGTGGAGACCTAAATTTCCATGCATAAAAGGATAGTTATCTATTGGGGTTTTACGCCGTGCAGGTGACATCTCATGGCGGTGCATAAAAGGTTTGGAAAACCAGTGGGATATGCCACTTACGTACGACATTTTGCTTCCACTAGTTCTAGTCACTTAGCAAACACCACCACCCTTTTTTCTAATTTAGTTTACCTTCTCGTTGCTGATGTCTGAAGCGATTTTGTTGTTTTCCTGGCTGCCGCGTAGACTGCTTTTTTTTCTTCAGAAATTACGTTTTGTTTCGCGCCATCTTACGCCGGTTATGCGTTACGCTCGATTACTTGTCGCAACTTTATGCAAAAGTATCTTATTTCTGAGGAAAAAAACATTTTATGCATAGAAACAGTCAGCTTACATACCTATTTCAGACAGTATATCTCTTTTGTCAACTATCGATAAATTGAGCTTGTTTGCAATACGACCTGCCGTACGGTTTATTCGGTGAACTCAATCTCAGGTTTCAGACGCAAGATAGCGGTATCTAAATGCTCAGAAAAGATGCGCGAAAGAGGTGTGTCATATTATCTTAACGGAACACCAAAATATAATAACAAAAACGAACGCACCCAACCCAAGAAACAAACAGAACTAAAAGAAAAAAACTGCAACGCAGTGAAACACAAGTAACCGCCGTAACCCAAAAACGAAGAAGAAAACAGGACAGGACAAATAGGCCGGGAAAAACAATAGCAATAGGAATAAACAGAAATCAAGATTTCAAAGCAATGTTTATTTCCCCACCAATAACCACGCACAAACGTCGTCACAATTTGGAAGATCAAATTATCAAATCAAAGCTCAGCCCGAGAGCAGACGACAACATAGCCTAACCAACGCGCATGCGGCAACATGTGCGAGAGAAGAAACAGCGCGCGCGCGCGGACCGAAACCAAGGCGTAGCAGATGACTCGCATACTAAGACAAAACGTCGCGCAGCCGACCCAGAACGCCACTGACAGCAAACGTCGCAGAAAGGCTGGTGCAGTTTAACCGGTCTTTAATTTAAACAGCCATTAAACACAACTACCCAACTAGATGAGTATGCAACAGCCAAATAACGCAGCGAGAAACAGGCAAACTTACGAAGCCTGAACTGAACTACAGGACCTGCTTGGTCCGGCAAACAAATGGCCTAGAAAGATACGAAAGTATATGTGGACCAAAAATGTCAAACACTGGGGAAGAATCCTCCTCGCAGCCTTCGTCTTCAGTAATGGGTTAAACCCAACTGTGTTCATGGAATGGGCGGCCTTAAGAGGTCTCTGCAGAGACAACGCGGCCCGCAATCATTTCACGAACCTCTTCAGTCAAACTATTCGCAAAAGGCAAATACAACAAAAACCTGTACTCGTTTGACCTAACCAACGGGAGATGGGAATACTTGGACGGAACGGCATCAAAATACTATAACAAAAACGAACACACCCAATCCGAGTAACAAGCATAACATAAAAAATAAGACTGACTTCAACGCAATAAAGCACATAATTTCAACAACAGAAAACGAGGCCGAAAAAGGACGGGCAGAGCCACACGCAGGCGATGGTGACTCAACACGGCCAAACACGCCGCTCAACAGTGCTATTTGCACCTCCAACAATGCAATGAATCGAAAACAAGAAAGAGTGACACTAACAAATATAAATCCACAGAACAGTCACAACAAAAGAAAAGTTCGGTGCGTTATCACCAACTAATATGTGGTTAGGTCGGTCCGCTGACGAGAGCAGTACCTGGCTGGTACAAGCAAAAACGTGTTCGAAATACACAAGGGAATGAGTGTCAAAACAAAATCTAGACCTGTGTCATAAAACTTTGTGTATACGGCCAAGCCAGAATCAGGCTAACAAACGTGTTGTTGGTGTGCGATGTTGAGTACAGTTTATAAACACACTCATCTGAAAGCGCGACCATGTGTGTGTGTGTGTGTGTGTGTGTGTGTGTGTGTGTGTGTGTGTGTGTGTGTGTGTGTGTGTGTGTGTGTGTGTGTGTGTGTGTGTGTGTGCGCGTGTTAGTACGTGCGTGC
The DNA here is from genome assembly GCA_036245525.1 of Semisulcospira habei. NCBI lineage: Eukaryota > Metazoa > Mollusca > Gastropoda > Semisulcospiridae > Semisulcospira > Semisulcospira habei. The sequence continues at coordinate 279,629,012 of BTPG01000001.1, forward strand.
TCCAAACATCTCCAAGAGACATAGATCCGCATGCGCTCTCCGGGAGCATGAGGATCTATGCCTCTTGGAGATGCGCGCATTTCTGTGTGTGTGTGTGTGTGTGTGTAACTGTGTGTGTGTGTGTGTGTGTGTGTGTGTGTGTGTGTGTGTGTGTGTGTGTGTGTGTGTGTGTGTGTGTGTGAGAGAGAGAGAGAGAGAGAGAGAGAGAGAATTACGTCATATTTAGAGTATTTTTTCAATGTCTGCGTGGTGAAGGAGTTACGTTACCCCCACTGTCTGACTTTCTCTAGAAGTCTAGGTTTTTAACTGTTTTATTTTTTTTTTCGGAAAAGAATTACTTTTTACTGAAGAAGTTGAAAGGATACAAAGCTGGCTAACGAACTCATCCAATGTCTTTCTCCAAACTAGCTATATCCAAAATTTCAAGTAAATATGACAAAAATTACGGGCTCTAATCTGCATCTACCGACTTCCTATAAAAGGTTGTTTATGACTTCAATGATACATTCAATTACAATATGCTCGGAGGCTCTCTTAGCCACCCCTTTAATAACGGTATTTTGCCAAGTTTCAAGCGTGTGTGTATAGAAATATCGGAGATTCTCGTGTTTACACACACACACACACACACACACACACACACACACACACACACACACACCGCACACACACACACACACACACACACACACACACACACACACACACACACACACATACACATACCGTCGCACATACGGCGCTTCGCGCCAAATGTACGTTCAGCAGCTTTGCACCTAGTGTACGTTCATCATCGAGGTTGGCGTAACTAGACATGACGTATTTTTATCTTGTTACTTCAGTTGTCTGAGGTTTATGCCTGCCCGCCTTTACTCACAAACCAGATAGGTGAGGCTAGCACTGGCAGAATTGTACAACAAACCAAGGGGTATTACTCAGCGCTGTACAACAAACCAAGGGGTATTACTCAGCGCTGTACAACTTTGACATCATGGACATGCTATTGAATTCGCCCCACCGCGACCCATCCTCAAACGTCCATTCTATAAATAGAAGGGATTTAACACATTCATCCCGGACGCACTACAGCAGGAGATGGGTCGACCGTGATAATTCAAGGGTAGTGCCAGATTAGCTTGGCGCCGACAGGCGCCAAGCTAATCTGGCACTACCCTTGAATTAATATGGTCGAGCCATCTCCAGCAACAAGTGCATAGTCGTTAGATGACGCCTCAATATTTGGGAAATACGTGCGCCGGGCTGAATGAGTTAAAAACCTGCATTAAAGAAGTTGTGAATAAAACGAAACTGCAAAACAGACACGCCCAGCGGTATCACTGTGCGTATTTTATCCTTCATTTCAACCAGGACGAGACGCCATAAGCCCATTCACAGGTAGAGTCTGTGTTGTGTGTCACGCGGTTAAGCAATCTGAACGTCTGGTAGCCACACTAAGTCAATAACCGAGGAAGACAGAAACACACTCAGTAAGCACGTTTCTTATTGCTAATTTTCTGTCGTTTTACATGCTTTTGGTTTGGATTTGATGTGCACGTATTTGCTTCTTTCAGTGTTGAGGATTTCCATGACGTTAGCTCGTATGGCCGTTAAACTTTAGTATGGAGTCGAAGCGTGATTGTTTGTTGACTGTTTCCTGGCATTTTACTCGCTTGGCAGTCGTGTAGCGATTTAGTCGAGCCATAGGGATTCCTGCAGGACAAAAAGCGGTATTGACAGCCAAAGGGTTAAATACGGTACTTGTACATCGATAATATTAACACAATGAGCCTTAAAGGGGCACTCATTGACCTTTTTTAATGCTTCAGTTCGCAAAAAGCTTTTACTGGGATTCAGTATACCAAATGCTTTCCCACCAAATGCTTTCTTTCGTCCGTTCAAAACGAAAAGAGGCCACCGGAATCTTGTGACGGGACCCCGTGAAAAGATTGCTTCTGATAGGCCATGGTAGCTGACGTCATAACTATTCTATACGACCTTAGGTCATCTGCATAATTATAACCATTCAGAGACAAGATGGCGGATGAACCAGCGAAGAAAAAAAAAAGTATCAGTCGACTCGAGCCGGCCGACAATGACAGACTCAGAAATGAAGAGAAGAAAGAGGAAGAGACACAAGATACCCGTAAGTAGAACTGACATCGGACAAGGGAATATAGAGCTTGGCTTGACCGCCCATCCGGAATTTGTCGCTTTCCTGCCATGTGAATCAGTAAGTAATATACGGTCTTTGTCGATCTTCCTATAGTTCCGCGAGCGCTAGTGATTTTCAGAATCATGATCTTCAGTAGAATTTATCTCTTACTGATTTCGCAAGATTTTAAACCTGTTTTGTCATAAAGTTCTCCTTGAAGACATGAAAGACAGTTTATAGAAAGTCGGTTGACCCAGATTAGAGTCCGTAATTATTGTCATATTTACTTGACATTTGGGATATAACTAGTTTCAGTAAAGATATTGAATGAGTTCGTTAGCTAGCTTTGTACCATTTCAACTTCTTTAGTAAAAAATTAATTCTTTTCAGAAAAAGAAATGAAAACAGTAAAAAATACCAAACTTGATTTCTGAAGAAAGTCAGACAGTGGCGGTGACGTAAAAAATGCAGACACTGACGCAGTACACTAAATGTGACGTAATTCTCTCACAAATACATGCTCGCATCTCCAAGAGGCATAGATCCTATCTATGCCTCTTGGAGATGTTTGGAGCGCGTGTGCACGCGCACACACACAGGCACACACACACAGGCACACACACACACACACACACACACACACACACACACACACACACACACACACATCGACGAGCTTTCAGAAGAGCATGCAGGTGTACTTAGTGTATCATGTAGCTAGGTAAAGTCAACCTGATTTCACACAAATTACAGCAAGACTGAAATCGTACCGTGAAATTATAGTTTTGGCACTATTTTCTCAAGTCTTGAAGCGAAAGTGAATCTCATATCACATAAAATATAAAATTACGTAAAAACATTTTTAAAAATACGTCATGACAAATGACTTTTGACAAACCAATGACGAGTATGCACTGCTCCCTTATAGAGCTCACTGACGCATTGTCAGATCTGCCAAGCTTTTTCACTAAGAGACACTTTAACATCAGAATCAAGTCAAAGACAAAAGGTAGAGACCCTTGACAGTGAGGGCAGCTCGCATATAGAAGTGACTTTGTGGGTTGTGGTTCATTCCATCTTGTCCTTTTTCAAATTCTCCCTACTGTTTACGCTACCGTTGTCCTTGATACTGGATGTGTGCTGCTAAGTGTAATGCTGCACCTAAGAGATGATTAGTTATCTGTCTGCGGTTAATGCACTTTTATATATCATTTCCCTGTATATATTTGTAATTATAATGATTTTCTACTCTCTCTTTTTTTATAACTAGGGTACGATAAATTAGCATGAAGATGCAGCGTCTCTAGCATGTCTTAGATTTATTTGGCATAATAGACCAGCTGGCGACTTACATTCAATGTTTTATTTAGGTTTTGTTTATTTTTTTCACAAAGAGTGCAGGCGCGTCCTGACAAAGTCTTGTTGCCGTCGGGACGTTAAGCAATATACAACCAACTCATCGAGTCATGTGTGTCAATATGCACCCCGAAGATCTCGGTCAGCACAGCCTTTCAAGTGTATTGCCTTTTTGCATCTTATTTGTCAAGTCTATTTTAGTACTGTGCATGCGACATGCAGGCGACACATAATTATTGGAAACTAGCTGCGAGTTTAATAGGACAGAGCCTCCGATTGCGATTTCTGAGGAACGGGTAACCCAGAAGTACAATTCATTGAATTACAGGCCGCCTGCATGACAGTGTGTGTTTGTGATACCGGCACAGAATATGCAAGGTTTAACGGGGAGTCTTAACTTACATACGTCTGATTTCAGGATTAGATGGTGGTGTCACAGTAGATTGACTGTAGTTACACAATGTATTTAACCCCTTGACTGCCCAGAAAATAGTGAATACAAGCCAAATGCCAGAGTGAGTAAGTGAATGAATGAATGAATGAGTGAGCGACTGAGGGAGTCAATTAATCAATGACTCATTGACTGATCGATCAACCGATTAATTGATTGGGAGTATTTCAACGAAGATTTTCCCACGTTGAGAATCACAGACTCGATACGAAACACGCCACACGGAAAACAGAACATGACTCACACACAGTCTGGGTCTGACGAGGGTCCACGTACACTTATCAGGTGATCTAAATCGGAACCCCACACCCCCCGCCGCTGAGCTAACTCGGAACCCCCCCCCCCCCACACACACACACACACACACACACACACACACACACCACCACCACCACTCCCCGCCCCACGCCCTCCCCGTCACTGCTGAATACACTAACAATAACCCGGAAGAAAAGCTCTGCAACAAGCAAGTAGTGCTCCACAGCCCACCGAAGTAGCTGTCATTGTGAGTATTCACTTCAACAACTACAGCCGTCTCGGGGACGCCATAACAGGCAAGGGTCTATCACACGCAGATTTGCTTTACCCCAGGAACATTTGTGCTGGTCTGTGACAAGGAATATGTTACAAGCTACAAGTCACAAACTGCAAGCCGCAAGGTCCAAAATCACAGACCAGCTTACAGATCAGTATTCCGTTAATAACATATGATTTTGTCGTTCAAATTGTGTTTATCTCGTGGTGCTTTTCTTTACTTTAGTCAAATGGCAATGTTAATATTGTTGGAAGACGCTCCAGTGCCACCCAAGGCGCAAAAGACCATCGGGCCGACGTTGGCCCGCGCCGGCACAGACGTTTTGTACAATGTATTGTAGCTGATCTAACTAATCCGTACATACGGTACGCATGTCAAGGGAATGACTCCCGCGCTTAACAGACAGTTCACACAGCCACTGTATGCACAAGGAGGCCTGAACAGACTCCGACTCTTAGCTTATTCACGGGAGGCAGGTCCTGCACACTAGCTTAGTTTGGCCTTGCTGTTTTTATGTCTTCCATGAGTACGCGATAAGGCTTAAGCTCACTCGGGCCCTACAAAAGTAGGTAGGACCTCACGCCGTACCGTTTCCTAGCCCACGTTATTCTATCCAGGCGTTTTCTCGGGAAGTGTAACAGCAATGGTATAGGATACATGATAATTATGGGCCTGCCTCGACCGCTCCCACCAAACACAATTCCGGTTCTCGTATTGCAACATGTTTAGGGGACATAACTCTATCTCTTCTGGTGACGTCCGGGGCAGATTATCGACCTTACCAGTTCACTCGCAGTGCTTAATTAACTTATCGCAAGGGGCGGTGCCAAGCGAATCAAACACTACCACCGAGCTATTGTTGTCGATCAATATCCCGCGACTTTTAAAGAAGACTAATACGTAGGAGGACTGGCTGTGGCACATTGCTCTCTAGAAGCAAAGGGGGTTTTACTGTTAGCTTACAAACGTGACACAAACCTACGCGATCATCTTGTTCACAGTTCACTCCGCGGATCTAACACCTTACCACCTGGCACACAGCCTTGTCAGCAACCGCACTGCAAAGCATGTCCGTACATCAACACATCCCCCGTCATCATCGGATCCCTGTCATCTTTCAATGTCCACCGATCATTCACGTGCCAGAGGCATCAGATATCGTCTATGTCATCTCATGTTCTCACTGCCCAAAGATGCTGTATGTGGTGGAGACATTACCGTACACTTCCCGAACGCTGCGATGAGCATGTTCGTTCGATCCGCCTCGGATATAACAACCAGGTTGGACGTCATTTCAACGAACCTCCTCATAGACTCACACATTTCAGCATACGCATCCTTTGGCAAACTAGTACATCCAGCTTCATCCGCCGCAAAATGACAGAATCCTTTTTCGTGGACAGGCTTGGCACTTAACATCTGCGCGGCTTGAACATTCGCCCCTAGGGATGTATGCTCGGGCTGATGGGTGGTTGGTGCCAGACTTAACCTCACTGCTGATACTTGATGCTACCGTTGATACTTGATGCTACCGTTGATACTTGATGCTACCGTTGCACTGATTAGTGTGTGTGTGTATGTGTGTGTGTGTGTGTGTGTATGTGTGTGTGTGTATGTGTGTGTGTGTGTGTGTGTGTGTGTATGTGTGTGTGTGTGTGTGTGTGTGTGTGTGTGTGTGTGTGTGTGCGTGTATGCATGTACGTGCGCGGCAGCAGGCACGAGTGAATGCGAATGTATGCAGTGACGTGAATGTATGTGGACGTAATTTTTATGCTACGTGTTTTGTGCATGTGTCTTTGCGTCATTATGTTGTTGTTTGTTGTTGTTGTTGTTTGTTTTTTTTTCTATACAAGATGACGTCTTTTCTTTCTATCGTGTTCTTTTCTGTTCTTCGTTTGTTTCCATATCACCCGGAAGAAGGATCTTTGATCCGAAACGTCGTGTTCCTTGTATCTAATTTAAAGGGGTTTCAACCTCTATTTTCTGGTTTGCTTTTACATGAAACCCTAGCGGCAACAGTTTTACTACATAAAGGTTTTTTAGTGTTTAAATTCTTTTCTGAAAAGAATTAATTTTTACTAAGGATGTTGAAAGAATACAAAGCTGGCTAACGAACGCATCCAATGTCTTTCTCCAAACTAGCTATATGGAAAGGTTCAAGTAAATATGACAAAAATTACGGGTGGCGGTCTCTATTCTGGGTCAACCGACTTCCTATAAACGGTTGTTTATGTCTTCAATGAGATATTCAATTACAATATGCTCGGAGGCTCTCTTAACCACCCACTTAAGAAAGTATTTTGCCAAGTTTCAAGCTTGTGTCCACAGAAATATCGGAGATTCTCTTGTTTACATATACGCACACACATAGGCACATACATACATAAGCACATACGGCCCTTCGCGCCAAATGTACGTTCAGCATCGAGGTTAGCGTAGCTAGACATGACGTAATTTTTATCTTGTTACTTCAATTGTTAGAGGTTTAGCCTGCCCGCCTTTGACATCATGGACATGCTATTAAATTCGCCGTCCTAAAAAGTCCCTTCTACTTACAAAGAACTGTATGTAGGTGTTCTGTGATACCGCTGGTACCAGTTTCATACAAAACATAACTGAATAATTGGATAAGTTAGATAATATCAACAAGAAAATTCAACTGAAGCGAAGGCCCAATCACGAACTGACCGCATTCAAAACGGCGAAGAAACAAAAAGTTGAATAAATAAAAAACTGGATGGGTTACGCAACACAATAACTATATGCACGCGTTTTGTTCGGCCAATATTACCAATTTCAAACAAAAGAATGACTGAAAATGTTAAATTAAACAATACCTGAGAGAGAAATTCCCGGCGAATGCAGTTCGCGGTAGGTTGATAGTCGAAAGTGTGGAAAATTACGTCCCCTGAATCTCTACGTCACAAGTAAGTTTGGGGTCCTTTCAAGGGTGAACTTCACGATTATACTTTTCACAGTTGAAGACAAAATCGTTATATTACGAGTTAGGCTTTGCTAGTGGTTCTTGTCGCCTCTCGGGTCCAGTCGGGGGGGGGGGGGGGTGAGTGTCGACCCCCCCCGCCCTGACCGGACCCTCGAGGCGACATGCACTACTGGCAAAGCCTAACTCATAATACAACTAATATTATCTTTCATGTTTTATCACAATAACTTACCGTTGAATATAAGAGTCATTAAAGGGGGTGTGATACACCCTTCACAAACATACACGTTGTAATCTTACACAAAATCATATTACACCTCTGTAATGGACTGTTTAGCACGGGTGTTTTCAGGCATGGATAATATAAATCATGAGATGATAGCAGTACGTGTTGACCGACTACACAATCTCTTAACTCATTCTACCCCAGACACACCACAGCAAGATAAGGAACGACCATGATAGTTCAATGGTGATGACAGAATAGCTTGGCGCCTATGGGCGCCAAGCTATTCTGGCATCACCCTTGAACTATCATGGTCAATCTGTGTCCTGCACTGCAATGCAGTCTTCAGAGGACAACGGCAAAATTTGGGGATTTCGGTCTTGGGGTAGAATGAGTTAAACACAGTCTAGTCACAACTGGGTTTCTTTCGAGCCCACATTATAATTAACCAGCTGAGCTATCTCGACATCCGTTATTACTAACTACATTATTACAATTACCCGGATGAAAACAAAAACTTGCAATAAACAGGGCACACGACACTACATCGCAAGCTGGGTGGCGTCAGTGTGAGTTTCGCTTCAACAATTACAGCCGTCTCGGAGACGCCACAACAGGTAACGGACTGCACTGTCCTACAAAGATTGTATTCTACGTGAGATTTCTGTGTGGGCCTGGACTATGCTGCTCTATGAAACGTTCTTGTTTTCGTGGCATTCTGCATCAAGTGCAACACTTTGCTTGTATAACATTCAGTGGCGTAGGAAGAAATTTTGGCTAGTGGGGGGGGGGGGACGGGGGGGAGGGTGGGGGGGGATTTTTGTACACTTTCGCTATTCTCACCCACCACCGCGACTTGAGTGGCTTGCGGTCAGGGTGGGACAACTGAGTTTGTTCCTTTAGTTTTGAAGAAAACATAACTGTGTACGGTTTAATTTATTGTCACATCCAAAAGACACGCAACAAACTTGCACGCATTTGCGTGCGGCAAGTTCGATGTGTTTCTTTTGGATGTGACTGTGTGCTTACGCTTTTAAACAAACAGAACGCACTGACCCTATTCAATACATCCAAAGTATTGATGCCTGACTTCAGAGCGTGATGTGAAGCTAGCAGCAATCTTTCTGACATGAATTTGGTCCGTCTGTTCTTTATAGGTGTGCGCAAGCATGCAGTTTGTCAACTTCACACAGCATGGTTTTCAGAATTGGCTCTTCATTCATCAGCTGGATGATGTCAGCAATGGATGCTACTTGCTCAGCCGTTCCTTTGTCTTTGTCAGAGCTGGGCTGCTGACAACATGGTTAGCTGAGCTTCGAGTTGAATCATGTCGTTGTCTTCTGCATAGTACAGGCTTCTGATTTCTGGCGAGATTTCCACAGGCACTTCTCTGGCAGATTTCTCAGAATGTCTTCGATGTCTTTCACAATTTGCAGATTTTTCTGCTTTAGTTTTCGCTGAATTTTACATGAAACAAAATCAAGGGACTCAAAGCAGATCTGCCTGAAGAAGTCTGCTGGATGCGCAAACGGATGTGCAGTATTTGCCCTGCCATCGTCCACTCGTTGGGGAGTACGTCTAAATCGTGGCACACACACGTCTTTCCCAGCTGCCTGGCAGTCTTCAAAGAACGCAGTGAAATCTTCATTTGTGCGGAGGTCAGACAGAACTTGCAGACAGACAGTGGCCGCTATCTGGCCGTCTTCACACGCTGCTGACTTTTTCTGCAGAGTGGCAGACAGACGGTCAGTGGTACTTTGAGAGATTCTCAGCCCAAACAAAGTGGAAAACCTTTCCGACAGCTTTGCAAGCGTGCTCATCAGAACCCTGAGAGACTTCTTCCAACACCTCTTGCAGAGTGTCATAATTATCCAGAATGTCTTTCATGGCAACAGCTCTGACTGTCCATCTCGTCCGGCAAAGAGGTTTGATTCCGGTTCTGCATTTTTCCTTCTGTATTTTGTGTCTGTTCAAACAGAGCTTGACGTTTTGGCGACATCTTGATCAACTGAACAATTTCCATTGAAAGATCCAGGGCATCTCGGATGAGACCAATTTTCCTGGCAGCATCTTGCACACATAGGTTTATGCAATGGGCAAGGCAGTGAACACTCCAAGCAGCGGGCTGTACTTTTGCAGTTTGAGTTGCAACACCTTGAACGTGGCCTTGGAAATTCCGCACACCGTCATAAGCCTGTCCCCAAGCATCATATTACGAGGACATTATTTTATCTTCTTCCTATTACAACGATCCTCCACAGTTGTAACTTAATAGATTCATAGTCCTGTTGTTCATTGATTTACTCTTGCCGTCAGCGATTTGTGGTGATGAAAAGGAGTTTAGACTGAGTGTGCAGTGAGGTGGGATAAAGGTCAGAATGTTTCCTTCTTAAGTCAGCGACTGTAAATTAAAGGCGCCGACCCAGTCAGTGTCAGTGCGGCAATGTCCTTGAAAACGAATATTCCAGTCTCTAATATTATGTACGAGTAAACATGATTACATCTAGCACCATTGCTGCAGTAGTACTAGTTCTCGGTTCAGCATATGCTCAGTCAGTTCAACACACAATAGAAACTTCTCTGGCGGAACTCACCTTTTTTGGATGTCGTAGAATGCGTAGATGCACAGAAAAAAATCGATAAGGATTTTTGACGACGAAGCAGGACGCTTTTTCTGTGTTCTGGGCATCTTTTAATCACTGAGAAAAATCGATTTGGAACTGAAGCGGGCTTGACTTCTTGCGGGGGAAAAATAAGGGCAAGTACTCGTGTCGGATTCCGCAAGGCACTTTTTACCGCAATCCGTGCAAACCGTCATCTTGCAGCATACAGTCTAGGACCCAACCCGAGGTGGGTGGAGACATGTGGTGCAGGCTTTGTCTAAGGTGGCGAGGGAAGGGCTGGGAGAGAGGTTAACCTAGAAGGGCTCAAAGACCCCACCCCCACCCCATCCCCTACCACACCCCACCCCCACCCCACCCCCCACCCCCTAGTTTCCCAGGGGTATGCAAACCCGAGTGGGGGGGGGGGCATAAAGACACTTTTGCCCCCTCCCGCCCCCCTCCCCGAGTTTTTCCAGGGGGGTGAGGGGGCGCCCCCCCCCCCCACCCAGTTCCTACGCCAGTGACATTGTATTCAAGAAACACTCAGTGAGCTACGTGTTTTCGAAGACATTACGAACGTTACATAACTTTTTTAACATGCAAGTTCTGGACACTGACACGATCACCTAACCCTTTGGCTGTCGGAAAAGATTTTGCCGAGGTGATTCCTTTGGCTGCCGATATCGATTTTTGCCGAGGTCATTCCTGTAGGAATCACCTCGGCAAAAAGCACTACCGACAGCCAGAGGGTTAAATACAGTAAATGCACATCGATAGCATTAACATATTAAGCCAAATGGTCCAAATTCTAACATTTGGGAGTTGTCTCCTGAAGTCTGTGTCCCAGTTTAGGAGACAGGTCGACCATAATATTTCAAGGGTTGTGCCAGAATTACCTGCCTGTAGGCAACAAGCACAACCCTTCAACTATCAATCAGTTCGTCTCCTGTTGTATGTCAGGGCTAAGTCAAGCTTATCGAGCCATGTGTGTCAGGATGTACCTAGAAGGTCTAGGTCAGCACAGCCTTTCAAGTGTATTGCTTTAGTGCGCTTTATTTGTCAAGTCTATTTTTTCCATTCTTTTTGAGGATGGAAATGATCGTCTTGTTCTATACCTGCGTATTTCTCTGTGGGCTGGCGATTGGGTGCCTGATAGGCGGGGGCAGGGGATCTAACTGTTTGTCTGTCCAGCGCTGTGATTCCCCTTGGTTTGTATACAATTCTGCCAGCGCTAGCCTCACCTATCTGGTTTGTGAGTATCTATAACTCGAGGCAAATTTTTATCGTTACATTGTTGTGTAATGTTCTGTGCATCTACTGTGGGAAATCAGGGTATTTACCCGACCACATATAGTAGCGCACCTTCATGTTTGTGTAGTGTATGTTTCTCCTGCCTACTTCCTAAGTTCCGGAGAAAGACATGGGTTATATAAGAGACCTGATCCATTCTTTTTGAGGATGGAAATGATCGTCTTGTTCTATACCTGCGTATTTCTCTGTGGGCTGGCGATTGGGTGCCTGATAGGCGGGGGTAGTGGATCTCACTGTTTGTCTGTCCAGCGCTGTGATTCCCCTTGGTTTGTATGCAATTCTGCCAGCGCTAGCCTCACCTATCTGGTTTGTGAGTATTTTTAAGTCACTTCTGTTTATAGAAGGGACTTTTTAGGACGGGTCGCGAATTTAATAGCATGTCCATGATGTCAAAGGGGGGCAGGTTAAACCTCTAACAATTAAAGTAACAAGATAAAAATTACGTCATGTCTAGTTACGCTAACCTCGCTGCTGAACGTACATTTGGTGCGAAGCGCGGTATGTGCGTATGTATGTACGTATGTGCGTATGTATGTGTGTACCTATGTTTGTAAACAGGAGAATCTCCGATATTTCTGTACACACAAGCTTGAAACTTGGCAAAATACTTTCTTAAGTGGGCGGCTAAGAGAGCCTCAGAGCATATTGTAATTGAATGTCTCATTGAAGACATAAACAACCGTTTATGAAGTCGGTTGACCCAGACTAGAGTCCGTAATTTTTGCCATATTTACTTGAATTTTTACATATAGCTAGTTTGGATAAAGACATTGGCTGAGTTCGTTAGCCAGCTTTGTATCCTTTCAAATTCTTTAGTAAACAGACATTTTGTGATTTTTTTTTCACTGACAAAATCAAACTGCTGCGTGAGAACTTATATGCTAAGCAGTGCGATCTACCCGTTTTTGCTGTTCATGATGGTCCATGTTTTGCAAAGTTCAAATCTGTTACAGAAAGCGACATCACTGCCATAATTGCAAAGTCTCCAACATAACGTTGCATGTTGGATCCTGTTCCGACTTGTTTCCAAAAGCAGTGCATCAGCGATCTTGTACCGTTGATTGCTGCTATTGTAAACAAGTCTCTGTCAGACGGAACTATTCCAAAATCTTTCAAACAGGCTGTTGTTACCCCGTTGCTAAACAAAAACAGGCTTGGACAGAAATACCCTGAAAAACTACAGGCCTGTATCCAACCTACCATTCATTTCTAAGGTACTGGAAAAAGTTGTCTTACAACAGCTCCTCGAACACTTAGAGGTGGATGGTCTGTTGGAAGTGTATCAGTCCGCCTATAGAAAAGGGCACAGCGTGGAGACAGCCGTGCTGAGTGTTCTAAATGACTTGCTTTGTAAAGCAGATGAGAGACTTGCTTCCCTTGTGGCCCTGGTGGATCTCAGCGTTGCTTTCGATACGTTGGACCATTCCATTCTCATAAAGAGGTTTGAAATCACCTTTGGCCTGCGTGAAACGGTTCTCTCTTGGTTTGAATCTTACGTTTCCAAACGGTACCAGTTTGTAGGGGTAAAAGACAGTGTCTCTAGACCTTCCATTTTGCATAAAGTTGCGACAAGTCATCGAGCGTAACGCATAACCGGCGTAAGATGGCGCGAAACAAAACGTAATTTCTGAAGAAGAAAAAAAAAAGAAAGAACCGGCCAACCAAACGGGAATCAGTCTACGTGGCAGCCAGGAAAACAACAAAATCTCTTCAGATATCATCAACGAGAAGGTAAACTAAATTAGAAAAAAGGTGGTGGTGTTTGATAAGTGACTAGAACAAATGGAAGCAAAATGTTGTACGTAAGTGGCATATCTCACTGGTTTTCCAACCCTTTTATGCACCCCCGTGACTGAGATGTCACCTGCACGGCGTAAAACCCCAATAGCTAACTATCCTTTTATGCATGGAAATTTAGGTCCCCACAGTAGTATTGCCGTCGTCACTGCCTACCTGCAAAGAAGACTACAGTTTATTGTGGGTTGACAGGGGCATGCATTCCATGTCACCACTTAGCAGTAGAACAACATTTCCATACATTCTCAGAGTACTACTCTTGAATGCGGAAACTTCAGGATTTCCTCTACATTTACGTACTAAGCAGTTTTTGATGACGTTTATTGGGAGTTTCTGCTCGTGTTGTGTAAGTGTGACCCCCATAGCAGGGAAACCCTTCTTTCCGCACCACTATGACGGACGCCGATCAACCAAGTACCAGTGGTTGCAGCAGGACTAAGCGACTTAGTGCCAGAAATACAAGCCAGCTGTTGCTTTGGACGCATCATTTCAGATTTAGATTCCATGGATTGTCAAGAGGATAGGTGTTCAGCCGATATTTCTTTCATGTTGCCTGTTGGTGATGATGTAAACATTGGATAACATGCATCAGCATTCCTGAGTGCAGATCAAATTAGCACAAATTTGGGTATGTTGTTTCTAATATTGTGTTTGATTCAATCGTAATATTTTTTTTAATTGGTGTCAGTATATATGGGGAAAAGAATAAGCTTTTGAAAAAATATTTCTTTGATATGTCTTTCTTGCTTGTGAGAGGAACTAGATTTTTTTGGTTTATTTTTCACACAAAAGCGAGAAAGTCCCTGGCATTGAGGTTACACCAACAGTAAACTATGCTGGCTCTGAATGGGTTAGTGCTTTAGCAGGTATATCTGTCTCAGCAGTAGCCAGTTAACCCATTTAGCCCCAACACCCGATCGCAGGAGATGGATTGACCACAATAATTCAAGGGTAGTGCCATATGAGCTTGGTGCCTGAAGAAGCCAAGCAAATCTGGCAATACCCTTGAATTATCATGGTCAATTCATTTCTTGCAACTGCAGCCTTGGAGTTAAATGGGTTAACCTCATTTTGGCATTTATGTAACTAGAGTTATCTGTTAGGACACCAGTCTGACCCTTATTATTATTCATAATCTTTGCCACTGCACAGCAAGTGCATTACATGTAACTAGTGTTATCTGTTAGCACACAAGTCTGGCCTTAATTATTATATTCATAATCTTTGCTACTACACAGCAAGTGCATGACATGCATCAGTTCATCCTTGTTATGCAAGTCAACTTCAGGTTTGTGTATTTGTTAATAGCAACACATCATTTCATGTGGTGACTAACCCATTACATCCTGAAGAAGATTACAAAAAAGAAAATCTTACTGTCTTCTAAAGGCTATATTACAGATTAGGAGATAGGTCAAGCATTTTTGTAGTTCAAGGATGATGCCAAAATAGCTTGGCACCACCCTTGAACTATCATAGTCACATTTATTTCAAGCAGTGGGTGTATCAGGATTAAAAGGGTTACCTAGTACTTTATAGGTATGTATGTATGTTCAATAGAACCTACTCTACTTTGACTGAAACCCTAATATTTGTTGACTACCATTTTGGATGACCGTGGAATGTGTGAAAAAAAATTATTTCAATGTATGATTGCAGTTTGTATCAAAGTTTTTGCAATTTCTCTATCAAATTTGGCACAAAGGTAGCTGATGATGAAATCTTCCTATAGATACTAATTGGTTGACTCCTTACACAGGTCAAGAGTCACAGAAGGTTGACAAAGCTGTGAAAAATGCATAATTGTAGAGAAAATAAAAATTTCACTAGTAGTAGTACAAAAGCAAGCCTTTATATTGAGACTCATGACACTTATTTCAGCCACCTTTTGGAAAGGTCACACAGTTTATATGTGAATCAGTTGTGCACATGGGGTGCACAGGCTTTGCCATTGTTGTTTGTTCTTTGCAGTGTACACAGTTTATGTCGCATATATTTTTAAAGTAATAATCTGCCCCTGCATTTAGTTCAAGCAAAGTGAAATTGTCATGCTGCCAAACAACACAGTAATAATCATGTATTTCATTTCAGGCCAATACTGCTGTTGACCTCTCGCAGTGGAGTCTCAGTACTCTCACCCAGAGGACATACTTGCAAACAAGCGCAGAAGTATGATGCCTACACCAAGGTCACAGCTCAAGTGAAGTGAGGGACGGTGACACTTATTCTCCTGGACTCAAGGTAAATCATACCGGTAGAGTTCTGTGACTAGAATCAGGTGCAGAAATCAACACAACTATGGTGTGAATGAATGCATCATACTGTAATGCTTTCTTTCATTGGCTCATGTGTGAAGCAAGTGTGAGGCTATGTTCAGGGTCATTGGTCGTCCATGGTAAACTTTAATGTTGGCATTTTCTCAGAGACTATTCAAACCACAGTCTTCAAACTTGGCCCAAGGATACTTTGTGGCAACCTTTCTAAGCATACCAATTTGAGTTAAGGCCAAGGGTCATGAGAAATCAGGAAATAGGTAAAACAAAATAGCCATATTTTGACAAAAGATGTTTTTTTCTCAAAATACTATTCACCACTAGTACAAAAGCCAGCCCTTTGCTTATGCTGAGACTCATGGCACTTAAATTTCAGTCACCGTTTGGAAAGGTCACACAGTTCAGATTATATGTAAATGATCA
Source organism: Semisulcospira habei (assembly GCA_036245525.1). Lineage (NCBI taxonomy): Eukaryota > Metazoa > Mollusca > Gastropoda > Semisulcospiridae > Semisulcospira > Semisulcospira habei. The sequence continues at coordinate 279,645,083 of BTPG01000001.1, forward strand.
GTTATGCACATGAGCGATCCAGGCTTCGACATTGTTGTTTGTATTTTCTGGTGTTCACAGTTTATTTCACATTAGTTTGAAGGTAGTAATGCATAAACTAAATGTAGGGGCAGATTGGGGCCTCCCCCTCCCCCCCCCCCCCTCCACCCCTCCTGGACTTAAGGTAAATCATACTGGTTGATTCTTGAATAGAATCAGGTTCAGAACAAAACACAACTGGTGCAAATAAACACATCATACTGTAATGCTTTCTTTCATTTTGAAGATGGTGTAGTACCAGAACCAGTATTCTCTACAACACCAAATGCTAATATCACTTGCTGTCAACAAGTGGCACCATATTGCATTTGATTTGAAAGCTAGAGACTTGGGCAAGTCTGCAAATACTGTGGTTTCTTTAAAAAGCATTTAGTGCACACAGGATTAGAAAACACTGAAGACTACCTAATTTGGTCCAGTATGTGCTGCTGCTAAACAGAAATATGTTAATGCGTTGTGTCCTGTTTGAAACATTTTCTGCAAGTTACACTTTGATGCTGATTCTAGATATGGTGGTCATTTCAAGCTCAATGGCGGCTCATTTTTGGCACACGTGTGATAGCAAAAGTAAGTATTTGTAATGGGTCGTCCGTCATCTATCTGTTATCTGTGGTCAACTTTAACATTGGCATTTCCTCGGAGACTATTCAAGCCTCAGACTTTAAACTTGGCACAAGGGTACTTTGTGGTAAAATCTTTCTAAACATACCAATTTCTGTGACCTTTCAAAGGTCAGGGTCACAGGGGGGGGGGGGGGGTCCAGAAAGGGGTCCAAAATGGTCAAATTTTGACACACATTGTTTCTCCTCATATATTACTTTCAACTTCAAACCCAGATGTGGTACGGAGATGCCTGATGGTAAGAACTTTCTATGCGTACAAATTTACTGGTCCTCTCACAAAGGTCACGGGTCATAGGGAGTCCAGAAAGGGGTAAAAAAATAGCCATATTTGGACAAAAACTGTATTTTCTCAAGTATTATTTTCAACTTCAAACTCAAACTTGGTATGGAGATACCACATGATAAGGCCTTAATTTGGATGACCCCTTAGAAAGCTCAAGGTTGGCAAAAGTGTGACAAAAGTTAGTTTTTGATAGAATTGTAGTTTTTATCAAAGTTTTTGCAAACTTTTCAATAAAATTTGGCATGATGATAACACTTTTTGTGCATACTAATTTAATCAGCCCCTCACAGAGGTCAACGGTCAGAGAAGGTTGACAAATTTGTGAAAATGTAGGCATTTTGAGAAAATTCAGGTTTTGCTGGTACAAAATCCTGCCCTATACATATGTTTAAACATTTTCAGAGACCTGTTGGAGAAGTCAAGGTCACAAAGGTCAGACGTATTATGTGGATTGGTCATACACGTGAACCATAAGGACATAAGGACATTGCCTTTCTTGTTCTTGCTCTGACTACTGTCATATTATGCATGTATGTACTTTGTAAAAATACTTGCAAACACATATATGCATGCATGATGTGCATTTCAAAAAAAAATTATTCTAAATTATCTTTTGCAGGTTGCAATAGCCACATTGTTGAAAGTGCTGTGAAAGATGAGGAAAGAAGAGTTCAGCGTGTACATCTCTCCGGGATGGCCAACCGACGAGAAGGCGAAGGAAGTGAACTGATTGTCCTGTGTAGGAGGGCAGACGTCCTGTTATTTTGATGTCCATCCACCAGGCTGGCCAAAATGTCAAGGTTTTGGACAGTCACATCCTTCGCAATGCAGCAAAAGCGTGTGCCTTACTGCCTGAGCTGATGCATAGTCATATATTAGGAGAAGGGCAAGCAGGCTTTGGGCCTGGCTATTCAACTGCAGACACAACAGCAGTGAGGCAGTGACAACAAAGTGACAGGGACAAAACTCGAGAACATAGAAATAAAGAGGGAGTGTTTCCATAAGCCTGACATAGATTAGCGGGGCGACAAAACTGTAAAAAAAACGTGCAGTCGAGCGGTTCAGGGGCTATTGTTTTCTCAAAATACATTACCGATGGCATTACTATATGGAACACACTCTATAGCCTATTGATTTCAGCCTAAGCAAAGTTGTGTCCCCTGCACAACTGGGGAGGAGACACCGGGGATCCATGCCTAGGAGCCCCGGGTGGCCTCTCCTTATCACCCTATCCGGTCAGGTGTTGGGCGAAAGCCCGCCAGTTTCACTCTTAGCTCGACCGTGGGCGGTCGTGTTTTGGCGTTACTCTTGTTTACAACCGGTTTCGTCTGACGTGCTTAGATTATACTGTGAACTTTTACGTTGGCTTTTGCCTCGTGGAGTCAGTTGTGACGAGCACTGAACTCTTCTTTGTTTTCGTTGTGAGTTCTACGCCTTCTGTCGACTCCTGCGTGTGGGCTTTGTTCCGACCGGTGCTTCGGTCTGGTGTTTGAATTATTCTGTGAACTCTTACGTTGGCTGCCGCCTCGTGTAGTCGGCTTGTGACTTTCGGAACTCTTCTTCGTTATCGTGTATGCCGACTGGAGTGATTTATACGGCCCTTCAGTGAACTCCACCATGCGGGCTGTGTGCGGCGGACGATATGGCAACTTCGCGTTTGAGGACCTGCCTTCGTTGCGGGGATTTCCAGTGGCCCTCGGACTCTCACGACGCCTGCCTCCTGTGCTCGGGCTGCTGTTCCGACCAAACCTGTGAGGTGTGTGCCGACTGAAGAGAAGACCGTTGGTCCCAGCTTTGGGATTTCTACCGACGCGACCGTCCTTCCCGGTCCCAGCAGGCTCCCTTGACTTCTCCTCCGGATGTCGTCGCTCCGTCGGCTCATGGGGTCCCCCTTCGCTCCGTCGCTCGGGCCGTCCGGCCCACAGGTAAGTCCGTTTCTTATACCCTAACCGCGCAGAAGCTCCCTCCCCGCTTTGAGTCTTCCGAGCAGGGCAGGCGAGATTTAGAGACGCGCCCCCCACGCTCCGTTTCTTCCGAGTGTGGCCCGAGCGCCATGGTTTTGACACCCCCCCCCCCCCCCCGGGTCTGCCCTGGGGGACTTGGGTGGGTTAACTACTTTTTAGTTCCCAGGGTCACCCTGGTCAACCCCACAGGGTGGGTTTTCCCCTCTATTTTCTGGGACATATGTTTCTGTTTAGCCTTGGTCCATTCACCTGTATTTTCCTTTTCTAAACTCTCTCTACTGTCTGCGCTGACTGTAGCTCTTGATATTGGATGTGGGTTGCTAAATGGTCTTAGGTTTATTTTAGTGTATTATTAGACCGGCTGGCAACATACATTCAATATTCTGTTTAGTTTTTCTTTTCACAAGCGAGCGCAGGCACGTCCTGAAGTCTTGTTGCTGTCGGGACGTTAAGCAATGCACACCGTACGTACGGCTTCCCCAGCCACCCCCCCCCCCCCCCCCCACGCTCCGATCTGTCAGAGCGGGCCCGGCGAGTTCGAGCGTACGTCCCCCCCACACACACACACACACACACACACACACACACCCCAACCCGCTCCGATTCTTCTGAGCGGGCCCGGCGCGACTTGCTCAAACGAAAGGAGAGAGGAGAGAAAAAATAGGAAGAGAGAAAGAGGTAGAAAGAAACTATGCTCCCCCTCACGCTCTGACTCGTCCGAGCGTGACCCGAAAGCGACAGGCGTGCTGCCCCCCCCCCCCCCAACCTCCATCCCCGCCGCCACACTTACGTCCCGCCTCCAGCCCCCCCCCCCCCCCCCCCCCCGCTCCGATTCTTCCGGGTGGGCCCGGCGCGACTCGTACACGCTCCCCCCCACGCTCTGATTCGTCCGAGCGTGGCCCGCGAGGCCGTTTTGCTCCCCGCCTCCCCCCCCCCCCCCACCCACCCACCCCGGCTCCGTTTCTTCCGAGCGAGCCCGGCGAGCCTCTATTTGCCCCCCCCCCCCCCCTCTCCCCCGCTCCGATTCTTCTTGGCGGGCCAGGCGAGACTAAGTCACGCTCCCCCCCACGCTCCGATTTGTCTGAGCGTGGCCCGCGAGCTCCTTCTATGCTCCCTCCCCGCTTCGATGCTTCCGAGCGGGCCTGGCGAGCCACTTTTACGTCCTCCCCCACCCCACCCCACCCACCACCCCGCACCCCCCTATCCCCACCCTCCCCGCTCCGATTTTTCCGGGCGGGCCCGGAGAGACTTAGAATCGACTTCGCAGGATCGGATCCGGCGGGTGGCTCCTAAGCCCCTCTCCCCCCCCCCCCCCCCCCCCCCTTTCCCCGCTCGGGGTCTCCCGAGCGGGGTCGGCGAGCCGGGGATCCCCTTCCGACTCCCTTCGTTCGGTCGGAGCACGGTCCCCGGCGCCCGCGATCCCCTCTCCTACCCCACGTCGTAGACGACACAGGCAGCCTCCCTTCCTCCCGCCATGCGGCTAGTAGGGGGCTTCCGGAGCCCGTCGTTCTACCGCGGTCCCTCGTTCCCCGTGACGCCCTTCCTTGCAGGCTTCGCGTGCGGCTCCGCCTGACCCTCGCTCGCGTCGCGGATCGTCGCCGTCGGTAAGGAATTTCAAATTAAGGTTGATGAATATACCTACATTTTTTAATTGAAAACTGCCGTTTCGAAGGTTTTTTGAGAGCCTTGTTGAGTCTGGAGGCTATTGCCACCCTGACAGTAACATGGTCCGGGGCATATTTGTAAGATAATGCCGTTTGTGTGAACTACCCCATGAGCGAAAAACACGCAAAATAGCTGATTTAAGAACACCATAAAAATGTATCGAATAGTGTGTTAAAATGATAAAGTAACCTTTACGTCACTTTATATAGTAGGTTAGTATTTTATCGTAAAATAAGTGTGTTTTGATGATTGGAATTCTAAGTGCAATCTAAAAAAATGTATGTTGTAAACTCGCAAATTGCCCAGATGTTATCAATAACATTACAAGTGTTTGCATTGTTGGACAATTGCTCAGGCCCTTTTTATTCGATAAAGGCGTACTTTAGGTCATATCTATCACATTGGTTATGAAGAAAATATGGGATCCCGCACAAAATGTGGTACTTTGGGCCGTTTGCGTGTACTTATTCGATAAGGGATACAAGCGATGTATGACTTCCGGCGGGTCATTGTTGGATACGCGATGAGAAAGTTTATCTATAAGTATTTAAATGCACTGGCATCACTCGATAACCGCGATAGTATAGCGGTACAATACTTTCTCAGCACGCAGGTAACCCGGGTTCCAGCCCCGCACAAGGCGACATTGTTGTATTTTTTCCTGCTCATATTATAAATCCCCTCATTTTCTTCTTCGTTAAATTGAGAAATAAACCTCCTAAAAACAAAGTACACGTGATTTTCTGTTGTAAGTTTGGTAATAACAAAAAAAATTAAAAAGTGATTATTATCACTTTGGTGTTAAACCCCGAACCAAACAAACTGAGTCAGGCGTGGATACAAATGCACACTGGTTACCTCGATACATATGTTCATTCATTCTTTCAGCCAGTCATTTTATGAGCATGTTTACATTACATGTTAACATTCATTCAATCATTCACAGATTCACTTATGAAAAAGCACACCAAAGAGTGTTGTCACAGACAGGTTTTTTTTTTTTTACTGGCATCATCTATAAACATGAATTGACGTAAATTTGTTGGTAATATACCTGCTCCAAGCAATGCTACACGCTCCTTTGGTGTCTCCGTGAAAGCAGGTCGATGAACATCTCTGGTTGAAAGATGTTTGTGAACAGATTGGTAGTGGATGTACATATCTCTCTAGCTGAATCTCAGTTTCCCAGCAGTTTTTGGTTACAAATTATAAGGAAACAAAACAAATGTCACATGTTTAAATATGCCCTGTTATGTTTACACATGATCATTGTGAGTAAAGAATAATATCTCTGTTTATTTTCAAAACAAATGCTTTATATGCAGACGTTCATTTAAAGTATACAGTCAAGTCTGTTGAAAGCATATTAGGCTACAATGCAATTAGGCATCAATACAAAAGTAACTACCTCAAAATACAAGACGTTAAACGTTTAGGGCTTAACATCTTTTGTCCATAAAAGGTGATTTCAAAGATGGGTCACAGAAATAGGGTCTGAACAAATTTTGATCCCAGCTGGATTCGAACCCGAGACCTTTGGGATGAGAGACAAACACACTACCACCAAGCCACCCAGCTCCCCCTAAAAATACAGCTTTACTGCGGAACAACATATTTCAACTGCATTATTCACATTTACATTGTCAAAGTGCTGACTTTATACAAGCTAGTTGAGAGAAAAGTGGAGCTGATGTCATTTTTAGTTGTGTGCATGCCAACTGAGACTGACATCGGCAACCACTTGCTTATGAGGTATTTATTTGGGAGCCAACTGCACAGTATATAAAAGAAGGGGGATAGGAGAAAAGGAATGACAGTCTTATCATTTAGAGACTTCCACTACATATTATTTTGCTCATATTATTTATTATATATATATATATATATATATATATATATATATATATATATATATATATATATAATATATATATATTATATATATATATATATATATATATATATATATATTCTTTACTTTTAACAAAGGCGTCGCCCAAAGCCAAAAAATGCACTCAGAGTAGCTCCAAGGGACATAATTTTTCAATAAATTCTGAGAATGCTGTGCTAATGCCATGGAATTCCAGGCTGGTAAGCTTGCATTGTGTCATCAGGACATCAGCTGTCCTTTTGTGACTGCATCGCTTATTAGATCTTTTGAGCCTTCCTCTGAACACCTACTACATAAAGTAATAGGGACTACCCCAAGGCGCCCCGCAACCCGCTGGAGAATATCCAGTCCTCCCCCCGAGAGGGGAGGCTAGTGCATGAATATTCCCAAACAGATCTTGGACCTGCTGGATAGATTTAAGATTTTGCCGCCTACGACCGGTTTCAACCCAAGGTGGGTCTCATCAGGTAGGCATACGGTGTAACCTGAAATTGCAAACACAACGCATGTACTAGAAGCCGCCTCCAGAATTTACCGGTAGCACCACTAGTACAAAGTGGATTGCATCCCTAAAACTTTATGAGGTGTTACAATGGAAGAAGACAGACTAATTTTAAAATTCCATGGCATTAGCACAGCATTCTCACAATGTATTGAAAAATTATATATATATATATATATATATATATATATATATAAATATATATATATATATATATATATATATATAATATATATATATATATATATATAATATATATATATATATATGTGTGTGTGTGTGTGTGTGTGTGTGTGTGTGTGTGTGTGTGTGTGTGTGTGTGTGTGTGTGTGTGTGTGTGTGGTGTGTGTGTGTGTGTGTGTGTGTGTGTGTGTGTGTGTGTGTGTGTGTGTGTGTGTGTGTGTGTGTACCCACTCCATGTTTATTTTCCTTCTTTGACACATGTACTGATATGTTGTATAACAAGCAAATTAAGTATTCATGAGCTTGCTGGATATACTTTCCGGCCGGCTTCCCGAGAAGCATTGCGGCCCTGTCACTTGTTGATGAATTCTGAAGCCAAGGTCTTGCGAAATAAAATACAAAATACTGTTCTCCTGAAACACTAATTCATCCTTTTTTAGCTATGACAATGTTAACACTTTGATTAATTTATACTGACTTGCCGTTCTTCAGCAATGCGGAAGACATTTCTCGTCCGTGTACGAGTGCCGCCATCGTGTGCTTCGGGAGGACGGGATATTCTCAAGCGGATGGCGGGGCGCCTGGGGGTAGTCCCTACTGCTCTATGTAGTAGTTGTTCAGTGGAAGGCTCAAAAGATCTTGTGAGCGATGCAGTTATAAAAAGGGCAGCTGATGTCCTGATGACACAATGCAAGCTTACCAGCCTGGAATTCCATGGCTTTAGCACAGCATTCTCAGAATTTAATGAAAAATTGCGTCCCTTGGAGCTAATCTGATTAAGTGCATTTTTTGGCTTTGGGCGACGCCTTTGTTAAAAATCATCATCATCATCATCATCATCAGTCCCTTGCCCGAACTGGGCGTTGGGGGGACTGAAAGGCAGCAGCAACAGACAGTGCTCTCCACTGAGTTCTATTTTGGGCGGTGGCAAGCAAGTCTGGCATCTCGAGTTCGGTCCATTCTTTTATGTTTGCGACCCAACTCTTTCTCTGACGACCTCGCCGACGACTTCCTTCGAGAGTGCCTTGGAGGATAGTCTTGGACAAGGTGTTGTGTCGGGTCACGTGGCCAAACCAAGCAAGCTTGCGCCGTTTCACGGTTGCCAGAAGGGGTTCATGTGGGCCCACCAGGGAAGTGACGATGCTCCGTACATATTCGTTGGTCTTGTGCTCGCGGTACGAGATGCGGAGCAATTTCCTCAGGCACTTGTTCTCAAAGGCCTGGATTTTCTTTTCTGAGTCTGCAAGCAGTGTCCAAGTCTCACAGCCGTAGAGTAGAATAGACACTACGAGGGACTTGTAAAGCCTGTACTTGATGGTGAAGCTGATGGAGTTACTTCGCCATATCCTGTCCAGCCTGGCCATTGCGGATGTTGCTGTACCTATCCTGATACGGATCTCTGCTATGCACCTACCGTCTTTGGACAGGGTGGCTCCCAAGTACTTGAAGCTATTGACCTCTTCTAGCTTCTGGCCGTTCATGTGAATGTTGCTGCTGCTGTCGCTTGTGGTGTTGATCATCACTTTGCTTTTATCCGTACTGATCTCCATGCCATAAGACCCTGCGCTACTTGAAAGTTTGTCTGTCAGGTTTTGGAGCTCACTATTGCTGCCTGCCATGAGGTCAATGTCGTCTGCGAATCGAAGATTGCACAGGGATCTGCCACCAATAGAGATTGAAGTATGGTGGTCGTGGAGGGTTTCCTGCATGATCTTCTCCAGGAATATGTTGAAAAGGACAGGAGAGAGCAGGCATCCTTGACGGACACCGATCGTCGTCCTGAAGAACTCGCCTGACTGATTGTTAAGTAGAACCGCGCTGCAGGCGTTTCTTGTAAAGCGCTTCTATCATTTGGATCAGTCCCTCCTCTATGTTGAACGATCTCATGACTTGCCAGAGTCCGTCGTGCCAGACGCGATCAAATGCTTTCCTGAAATCAATGAAGTTGTGGTAGAGTTCGCGCTGATGCTGCAGATGTTTCTCGATCAGGACGCGGCAGTTGAAAATCTGCTCTACAGTGCTTCTTCCAACTCTGAAGCCAGCCTGTTCTTCTGCCAGCAGTTCCTCGGCGAAAGTTTTGAGGCGGTTGAGAATGATTCTAAGCATTACTTTGCTAGGGTGACTTATCAGACTGATAGTTCTGTAGTTCTGGCACTGTTTCAGGTTTCCTTTCTTGGGGAGCGGGATCACTAGAGACTGTGTCCATTCTACTGGCCATTTCTTTTGCTCCCAGATCTTTTGACAGAGTGTAGTGAGGACCTTCGTTGTTACTTCTCCTCCATGTTTCAACAGTTCAGCAGGTATGTTGTCTACACCTGGAGACTTTCCTCCCTTCAGGCCACGTACGGCTGCTTCCACCTCTTCAGCTAACACTGGCAGGTCTTCAGCCTTCCTGGCCCCAGCCTGGTTGTTTTGGAGGATGCTGGTGTCTGGCTCAGCCTTGTAGTTATACAAGTCTCGGCAGTACTCAGTCCATCTGTTTAGTACAGCAGTGTTTTCCGTAAGGAGTTGGCCGCTGCTGTCTTCGATGACTGTGGCTGTTCGCTGTTGAGTCTTGGTGAGGGTCCTTAGCGTTTCATAAGCCTTCTTGCTGTTGCCGTTTGCCATGCCCTCTTCCACGCTACAACACTGGTCTTCAATCCAATCTTCTTTGGCTTCTTTCATCCTCTTCCTGATCTTCTTGTTGACAAGTCTGTACTTGTTTGCTGATGTGAGGTCTTGGCCTCTCTTTTTCTTCCAGGCTCTCCTCTCATCACAGAGATCGAGGATGTCATCGGTGACCCAGGGCTGTTTGCGCTTCCTCTGCTTCCCCAGCACTTCTTCTGCTGTAGAAAGTAACACCTCTTTTATATTTCCAGCAAGGGTGTCTACGTCACAGTCCAAAGTAGCCAAGGCTGCAAATCTGCCTCCCACCTGGGCTTGGAAGAGCTCTTCTACTTCCGGGTCTTTTAGCTTCTGGAGGTCGAATCTGATGCGAGGGCTCTTGCTATCTCGTTTCAATGCCAGCTTCAACTTGAGGCTAGTAAGGACGAGGTTGTGGTCGCTGCCAATATCAGCGCCAGGAAAGGACCTCGTTTGTGCTTTGTTAACGCTGGATTTGAATCGTCGAGGCAGCAAGATGAAGTCAATCTGGTTATGGACCAGGCCTCCTGGCGATTGCCATGTCGCTGTTCTTGACTTCTTGTGTGGATGGAGGGTATTAGCAACGGTGAGACGGTGACTCTGTGCGAACTCTAAAAGTCGCAGGCCTCTGTCGTTTGTTTCTCCAAGGCCAAACTTGCCAGCTGTTCCTGCCCATTGTTGGTAGGCGTCAGGGCCGATCTTTGCATTCCAGTCACCGAGGACAGTCAGAATGTCTTTCTTAGGTGTTTTCTTGATGATGTTGTCCAGTTGTTCGTAAAATTCTTCTAATTCTTCATCATCATGATCTGCTGTTGGAGCGTATACTTGAATGATAGTGATGTTGTGCGGTCGGGCGGAGATGCGGATGGAGATTAGTTAGATTTGTTAAAAATAACACTGCAAAATACAGTGCTGCGCTTGCAAAATGCCTACAACATAGTCTGCACCATGCCTGCCCGTAAACCAAGCAATACCAATGCTGCTCTCCAAAAACTCAACATTGCGCAGGCCATTGTGTCACAACCGATTGCACATTGCATAGCTCCCACCACATACCCCCTGGTACTGTGCACAATGTTGGCTTCAGTTTTACTTTGTTTATTTAATTTTGGACCCGCTGGGGGCACGAGAAAAATCACAAAAAGAACATACATGAATGTGCTCAAAAATTAAATATTACCCTTATTACTACACTGTACACATGTACCTTAGACAGCACAAATGACTTGTATGGACACAGATCATAGTCAGGTCATTCTGTTTGCTGGTGTGTGTCATGTACAGTACATCTGGAAAACTTGTGAAATGAACTTGTGGTTAGCAATTCTGATACGATAAGTAAAGCCACACAGCTGAATGTCAAAGATTGACAGTGCAAGAAAAAAAAAACACAAAGTAGAGTACATATCATATGCCTATGATCAGTTATCACCCAACCGCTTAAATCTGCTGTGACAGCTGGAGGGTAATCCAAGAACTGCATGGTCAACTCACTCTTGAGGAGTATTGCGTTTTTCATTGAGCAAGTCCACATTTGGCACAACATTTTGAGCCGAGGGTTTAATGACATACATATACGCCCCCACCCCCCCCCCCCCACCCCCCCCCCACCCACCCACCCCCCCCCCCCCACCCCCCATCCCCCACCCCCGCGTTTCTATATTTCGGCACATCCCCTCTTCAGAAAGGACCCATGGGTTTTATACTCCGAGGCCAAGACATTTTCAGAATGAACCCTGTATATCATTTAGAAGCATGCAAAGCGGAGCAGTGATAAATTTTCTCCTTGTCTCACACCGACGCTGCACAAATCTATCTGTTTCCTACCCCATAAGAGTCAGCTGTGGAGTACATATTTTGAATGACAGTATTTAGGAATTTTAAACCAAAAAAAAAGACCTGTTCATTAATTTTGATGAAATGTCTTCGAAAAATGAACACATTGGCAGTAAAGAGGTTTTCCCTGGATAATAAAAAACTAATACAAATCCAAATCGCAAAATGACAGGAGAGTTACAAAAAAGTAACCTTTCTGAGGGGGCATCCAAATAAATATGCATAGGAAGTTCTTACCATCAGGTATCTCTTTACAAAGTTTATGGTTACAGTTGTGAATAATATTTGAGAAAAAACATCTTTGGCAATATATGGCTATTTTTGCTATTTGGGAACAGCGAGCGCCAGGCGTCGCTGTAGAGGGCCAGCCGCCCGCCGACTGGGGACCCGAGAACTGTCGGCGGGGGCAGAGGGGAGGGCAAGTCAGCGGGCCCGCCCGCGCCCCGATTTACAGGCGCCACGGGACCAGGAGGGGCGGGAGGCGGGGAAGGACTGCTGAGGGCCCTGAGGGGGGCGAGCTCTACCGCGGGAGCCGCCGGCTGGACGAGAGACGGGCCTGGAAGACTTCAGGGCGCGACCCACGGCCGTGCGGGAAGCACGAAAACGAGACAAAGAGGGGGCGGCGGCTGGTCGGGGCTACAGATCCTTGGACGCCTCCTTGACGGACTGCCAAGTGTCCCCAAAAAGCTGTGAACCTCCGAGTGGGGCCTGACGGAGCTGGGTCTTCACGGTCTTGGGAAGATCCGAGCAGAGGCGCAGGAGGGAGTCCCGTCGCCAGAGTTCACAGTTGGCGGCCGCCGCCATGGCGTTAGTGGACGAGTGGTAGGCGGCCCGGTTAGCAGCCACAAGGATGGAATGGAAGTCACGGAGCGGGGACGAAGCCTCCAGGTCCCAAGTGTCCTCCAAACCGCGTAGCACCGCTTGCGTTGCCAGCTCCAAGAATCTGGAACAGGCCAGTGGATTCCAGCCTAGTGTCGCAGTCTTGTCCAGAGGGTGAGGCCAAGCGTTCTGGACCGTCCTGCGACCTCCCGCCTAAGAGATGGCTGCCGAATCCAGGGTGGGAAGGCGCAGATCCACGGTCCGTTCGTGTCGTGCGACTGTGCGCGATCTGATGGGTTTCCAGGGCAACAATCAGATTTCTGACGTCACCATCGGATCGCGCGGGCTGCGGGACGAGTAGAGGCTGGCGCTACTTTCATCCCGCAGAGTCTGACGGCTGGCACCGGATGACCAATCACATTGCGAGTTTCGCGCACACCCCTCTCTTTTGAAAAATGGCGCTGCTGCCGTGTGAATCCGCCATTGTTTACTGAAGCAGAGACCTTGACCCCGTCTGGAATTTCCAGCAGGTAGTGATATCTGCGGGTCGGGCTATGCGGGAACGTGGAGCGCTCCATCCCGTCAGACATCCGATCAGGCGGCCGACCGTCCCGCACAGTCGCACGACACGAACGGACCGTGGATCTGCGCAAGAGGAACGGAGAGGCTTGGGAGTGTCCCGCGTACCAACCCTGGCGAAAGCTCATGTTGATACATGCGGGCCACCGCGCGTCCACGAAGAAGCCGTTGTCGCCGAAGCTGTCCTGGCGGAGCTGCGTAAAGAAAGCTTCCGCGAGATCCTGGAAGCCGGCTGGCTGAGGAAGCGACTTGCGAAGTTTGGCAGGCCTCTGCACATCAACCATGGCGGAAGCTTGCCTCTTCACGGGGGGTGACGGCGGGCAGAAGTCAGGCGGGAGGAAGGCAGAGATACGACGTAACGCCTCTTCGAGGGAACGGACGGTCTAGGACCCCAGCGTAGGTCCGTCAGCCGGGGAAGCGGAGGAAACCGACGAAGCAGCCGGGCGGGGGGCGGGGGAGCCGGAGGGAGAGTCCCGAAGGAAAATAGCCGAAGCGGAGTCCCCTGGATGCAAGCTGAGGGTGTTCGGAACGAAGTCCATAGAACGCCTGTCGCGCGGAGCCAAAATGAGGGTTTAAAACTTACTTTTTCTCGCAGACTTTCGTGTAATCTCTACGGTTTTCTGTAGACCCCCCCCCCCTGCAGCCTCTGTGTGTGTGTGTGTGTGTGTGTGTGTGTGTGTGTGTGTGTGTGTGTGCGTGCGTGCGTGCGTGCGCGCGCGCGCGCGCGTGCGTGCGTGTGTGTGTGTTGTGTGTGTGTGTGTGTGTGTGTGTGTGTGTGTGTGTGTGTGTGTGTGTGTGTGGTTTCCGCCTGCGCATTGAGTTATATTATAAATATGAGAAATGCGCCATATAAATACGATGTATTCTTTTTCTTTTTTTTTTAATAATTTTTTTCAGAAAAGAATTGAAACATTAAAAAATCCTTTACTTCTAGAAAAAGTCAGACAGTGGCGGAGACGTAAAAGAAGCAACTCCGTCATCATCCAGACACCGACATAATACTCTAAATTGACGTCATTCTCTCTCGCGCGCGCGGCTCTCTTTCTCTCACACACAAACATGCGCGCATCTACAGGAGCAATAGATCCTCATGCGCCCTCCAGGCGCATGAGGATCTATGCCTCTTGGAGATGTTTGGAGCGCGCGCGCGCGCACGCACTAAAACGCACACACACATCGACGCGCTTTCAGAAGAGCATGCAGGTGTCCCGTGTACTTAGTATATCATGTAGCTAGGTAAAGTCAACCTGCTTTCACACAAATTATAGCAAGACAAAAATTGTACGGTGAAGTTCTAGTTTTGTCACCATTTTATCAAGCCTATGAAGCGAAGGTGAAACTCATATCACGTAAAATATTAAATTACGTAAAAACTAAAACGTACGTTATGACAAATGACGTTTGACAAATCAATGACGCGTATGTCCTGCGCCCCTTATAGAACTCACTGACGCATTGCCAGATCTGCGAGACTTTTTCAATAGGAGATAATTCAACATCAAAATCAGGTCAAAGACAAAAGGTAGAGACCATTGACAGCGAGGACAGCTCTCATACAGAAGGGACTTTGTGGGTTATGGTTCATCCCATCTTGTTAACACTTTGTAAGCGATACGCAGGCAGCACCACTTCACACTGACTGCGATTTCTGAGAAACAAAAATAGTGTTCATTGAAGCACAGGCCAAGTTTGCATACATCGCGCGCACGTGTGTGTGTGTGTGTGTGTGTGTGTGTGTGTGTGTGTGTGTGTGTGTGTGTGTGTGTGTGTGTGTGTGTGTGTGTGTTACACAAGATACACCGTGCCTCACGCGGACATTTTACATACATACTTATTCTGCAGGTTCAGACTGTGTCACAGCAGAATAGCTGTAGCTATACTATGTAGTATAAAAATGTTACAGAACAAATACCTACTCAGGTTCAGATTGCTCCAAGTAGGGCAGTTGTAATTATGCAGTGCAGTTAAGAGAGATTAACCCGTTTAGTGCCGAGAAAATTTAAACACCACCCAACAGCAAGAGGTATAGATCCTCTTGAGCCCCGCTGCTGACGAGGCTCATGAGGATCTATGACTCTTGCTGACACCACCTACAATTCATTTTCATTGGTGCTGAATAATTATCTAAAATTGCAGAAACAAGTCTGTGTCAACCGGCACTGAACGGGTTAACTGATGTGCTGGAGATCTTGTTCACCAGAAAATAGTGGACAGATGGATTCAGCTGTTGCAAATAGCATACGGCGAGATTGGTCCTGCAGAAAGGGAATGCTCAGATGTTTTTAGTTTGTAATACAAATAATGACATCATGTCGCTTGAGTGTTGACGGACTACACGATGTCTTTCCTCAGCTGGTCTGAGTATCAACCCAAGGTCCGTCCCCATCAGTAGATGATTAATTTTATGCTTTTAGCTGTTGGTTCATGGACGTGTGGTTGCTACATAGATGTTGCTGTTGGTTAATAGACTTTGGTGTTGTGTCATGAGCTGTGTTACTGGTTCATGGACAACAAAAAGCGGTACCGACGCTATTAAGTAATGATCATGGTCTTTGTTGATAGTAGGTTTATGGACTTATGATGTTAGTTCATGAGCTTTGCTCGTGAATGTTGTTGTTTCAGTTCATGGTCTTTGTTGTCAGTTAATGAACTTGTTGTTTCATAAACTTTGGTGTTAGTTCCTTGATTTTGTTGATGGTTCATGAGCGTTGCTGTTAGTAACTTTATGATCTTTGTTGATCGTTCATCAACTTGTTGCTGGCTCATGGACTTTGGTGTTAGTGCGCTGGCTTTGTTGCTGGTAGATGAGCGTTTCTGTTAGTTCATGGTCTTTGTGGTTCATTCATCAACTTGTTCCTGGTCCATGAACTTTGGTGTTACTTCATTGGCTTTCTTTTTAGTACAACACTTTGCTTGGTTTATGGCTTTGTGTTTGTTCATGACTTTTGTTGTTTGTTCATGGGTTTGTTGTTAGTTCATAAACTTTATTTTTATTTCCTCATCTTTGTGTATGGTTCATTTTATTTGTTTATGAACTTTGTTTCAGGCTCTTACTGCTCAGTTCAGGTGACGACACTCAGATCCAGTAATGGCGACTGCCCAGCCTGCCCTGACCAAGTGCCCGGTGTGTAGCAAGCACTACACTAACCCCAAACTGCTGCCCTGTGCACACCGCCTTTGCAGACGGTGTGTTGTGTCATGGCTGCAGAAAGATCCGTGTTCCGGCCACCCAACGTGCCCTCTGTGCAGACGACACATCACAACAGTCTCGGGTTTGTTATGTTTTTACTTCCAGAGAGAGAATCAGACGGTAAAGGTGTGCAGAGAAACACAAGGCAAAGGAGAAAACGCGTTAAACGTTCAGGGCTAACGTCTTTAGTCCATCACGGACGTGATTTGAAAGACGGGGCACCGAATAGGGTCTGAACAAATTTTGATCCCAGCTAGCTGGATTAAAACCCGCGGCCTTTCGGACGAGAATCAAACGCTCTACCACTGAGCCACTGTTACGTGGTAGTCGTAGTCGTATGATGCAATCACACCAGACGCATGCACGTAGGGTTCTTGTAAAGAAACTTCACTCAGCTGCAACTCGTCACACGTGGCATAAGGTTGTAGTCCACACTGGAGGAACAGTTCCAACAATATATTATTGCAGCGATGTGATGTCCATACAATGCATCCACAAATGCACCAACACTGATACACTGTCTCCACTACATTGCATCAACACTTTTGACACACTGCGTCTCTCATACAATGTATATACATACTTCCTAACACGGTCTTTTATATTACAGATTTCCAGAACAATCCAGCAAATTCTCCCAACCAATCAGAAAAGAAAACGTAACCAAAACTCATTAATATTCATTACAAAACTCTCTAGAACTTACTACAAATTTACACTACCCGCTAAGAGCCTTTGATACAATGTTACGAAATGTTGCCGACAACTTTGACGTCATATGTGAGGTCACTACAATAATACGAACCCTGTTCGAACCTTCCAGTCTAATGTAGGTCAAACCGTAAAACATCGTAGCGAAACTACGCGTCACACCAAAAATCGTTCGCAATTTTCCGTGCAAAAGAAAATGAATCCTACTAAAAAGGTACGTAATTCTTATCCTAAATAACTCAAATGAATATCGGTTCTTTCCTATGATTAACACACACATGCTCTCAAAGAATAATACAACCACAAAAGTAACAGCCACCCAGCTCCCCAGGACGTTATAGACCAGAGGTTACAGAGCTACACTTACTTGCCAGCAATCTTATGTGATTGTGTGTGTGTGTGTGTGTGTGTGTGTGTGTGTGTGTGTGTGTGTGTGTGTGTGTGTGTGTGTGTGTGTATGCGTGCGTGCGTGCGTGCGTGTTTGTGTGTGTGTGGCACGGGGCGTGGCGTTTGTGGCGCGTGCTCGGTGAGGTCCATTCTGAAGAAGCCGATAGATAGGACGAGCAGCGAAATGACCTCACTTCAACTAGCTTAACGTCATGGCATCATTAGTCCCACGACGCCGTGTTCATAGTGACGACTCGATGTTATACGTCACTCATCGCAGTACTAACATTTGACGTATCAGAGAATCAACTTTGCAATTTTCTTGCTGATTTTCACGCCGAGGGCTTACAGGTCACAATTTGACCTAATCTTACCGCATGGCCGGAACAAACAGCAGGCGTATGCATACACTGTTTATAAAAATCATGCTGGTATTAATGAGAAGATAGTTTTCTTTTGGTAAAAGAAAAATTAAAGTTATGTTAAGGTTGTATACTATACCTACATTTTTTATTTGAAAACTGCCGCTTATAGGGTTTTTTGAGAGCCTTATTGAGTCTGGAGGCTATTGCCACCCTGAAAGACCCATGGTCCCGGGCATATTTGTAAGTTTGAGCCTTTTGCGTGACCTACCCCATGAGCGAAAACACGCAAAATAGCTGATTTCAGAACACAATAAAAATTTATCGAATAGTGTGTTAAAATGATAAAGAAACATTTCGGTCACTTCATAAAGTATGTTAGTATTTTCTCGTAAAAAAAGTGTGTTCTGATAATTGGAATTCTAAGTGCAATCGAGAAAAGTTTATGTTGTAAATTCGCAAATTGCCCGGATGTTATCAATAACATTACAAGTGTTTGCAATGTTGGGCAATTGCTCAGGCCCTTTTTATTCGATAAAGTCGTACTTTAGATCATATCACACACATTATTTATGAAAAAATGAGGGGGTCCCGCGCAAAAATTGGCACTTTGGGTCGTTTGCGAGTGCGTTTTCAAAAAGGGATACAAGCGATGTCTGACTTCCGGCAGATCATATCTCCGCCGTAGCCGGCATGAGAAAGGAGGAAATCAAGTACGCCAAACCAACAAGTATAACCTACGCCCAAACTGTTGCAAACTACTAGTCCTCGATCACTATTAGTGACAGTGGGAAAGTAAACTGGAACAAACAATAACGGCAGATACGGGATGAGAAGGTTTATCTATAAGTAATTAAATGCACCAATTATCTCTTAGTAGTTGAGTTAGTGCAGTGGTAAAATACTCTTTTTGCCACGCAGGTAACCAGGGTTCAATCCCTGTAGATGGATATTTTTTTCCCTGCTCAGAAATTTGAAACCCATACAGTTTCTACTTCGCTAAATGAAACAAACGCACACACACACACACACAATATATATATATATATATATATATATATATATATATATATATATATATATATATATATATATATATATATATATATATATATATATATATATATATATATATAAAAGAAACACGTGGTAAATTTGTTCTTTTTTTTATTTAAAATATGCGATTATCATCACCGTTGTAATGTGGATGTTAAACCATGAACCAACCAACAAACCACTTTCAGTCTTGGATAAAAATGCATACTGGTTACCTCGGTACATTTGTTCATTCATTTTTTTTCAGCCAGGCATTGTGAGCATGTTTACATTACATGTTTACATTCATTCAATCATTCACAGATTCACTGATGAAAAAGCACACCAGAGTGTTGTCACAGTGGTTTTTTTTTTAATTTTTCCTGGCATCATCAACAAACATTAATTAATGAATAATGTGAATTTGTTTTAATATACCTGCTGCAAGCAATGCTACATGCTCCTTTGGTGTATCCGTGAAAGCAGGTCGGTGAACATCTCTGGTTGAAAGATGTTTGTGAACAGATTGGTAGTGGATGTACCTATCTCTCCAGCTGAATCTCAGTTTCCCAGCAGTTTTTGGTTACAAATTATAAGGAAACAAAACAACTGTCACATGTTTCAATATGCCCCGTTATGTTTACACATGATCATTGTGAGTACAATACAATACAATACAATACAACTTTATTGTCTGTTCGAGTCCAGGCACGACAGAAATTTGCCTTTCGGCTCGTCATGAAACAACAATATAAGACATTAACAAACGCTGCAAAAGCATATCATGAAAAATTATCATTGCAGCAATCTATCACAAGCAATCTGTCACAAGATGGGAGGTAATGTTAAGTAGATCATACTTATCGCGGCGTTATTAACGAGAGTTCAAAATCGAGACAGCAGTTGGAATAAAAGACTTCTTAAAAACATTCCTTTTGGCAAGTGGCATGTTGAAACGTCTGCCTGATGATAGCATTTGAAACTGATCAGAGAGTGGGTGACTAGGATCATTGACAATGCTAGCAGCTATCCTTCGGACAGCTCTATGGTACAGATCATCTACTGGGTACTGTTCTAGGCCAATGATCTTCTCAGCTGTTCTGACGATACGTGACAGTCTGCCCCTGTTTTTCATACTGAGATTGCCATACCAAGCAGTGATGTTAAACGTCAGTATGCTTTCGATCAGGCTTCTATAAACGGATTCGAAAACCCTGGAACTGACATCAAAACTTCTCAGTTTTATAAGAAGGTACAGACGCTGGTTTGCTTTTTTCACAATCAGATCAGTGTTTCCAGTGAAGGACAGCCCACTATCCACGACTGTGCCAAGGTACTTAAATTCAGTGACCACCTCTACAGGTTGATTATTAATTGAGACAGGTACAAAAATATCATCAACTTTCCTGTCATCAATGACGAGTTCCTTGGTTTTCTGTACATTCATTTCCAGAAAACTATCTTTGCACCATGACTCTAATACTGCTATCTGTGCAAAGTACTCGGCCAGACTGTCCTCTTTTTGGAGTAGGCGTACAAGGGCCATGTCGTCTGAGAACTTTAAGAGACGAGAAGTGGCAGTGTGACAACGCATATGGTCTGTGTATATAGAAAACAATGTCGGAGAGAGGACACAACCTTGAGGGCAGCCTGAATTTAGCACCACTTGGTCAGACAGACTGCCGTGTACATTTACACGTTGTGGCCTGTCCTTCAAAAAGTCTCGCACCCACAGAATAATGTTTGTGTTCACATTAAAGTCCATCATACGCTGCAAAAGCATCAGTGGTTCAACAGTATTAAAAGCATTAGAAAAGTCAATAAAAAGAATTCTCACATGTGCTTTTGATTTCTCAAGATGTTGAAATACAAGATTGTACAGAGTAAGGCATGCATCCTCCACACCCCTATGGTTTTTGTAAGCAAATTGGAATGGATCCAGTAGTTCGGCAACATCATTTAACAGATGCCTCCTCACCACTTTTTCCATACATTTTGACAGAATAGAAGTCAATGCAACTGGACGGAAATCGTTGAATTCATGAGCGTTGGTTTTTTTTAGGAATCGGGACAATGATTGATGATTTCCAAGCCGTAGGGACAGTATGATGATCAAGCAGGAACTGAAAGATAGTAGTGAAGATCTTCCCCAATTGACCTGCACAGGTTTTCAATACTCTTCCACCTAACCCATCTGGTCCAGGTGCTTTGTGTGCATTCAGCTTAGAAAAGATATTTACTACCTCCTCTTCAGTAATTGACAAAGGTTCCGGCACAATGGACTGGCACAATTCATCACAGTTATCACTAAGGTTTCTGCCATCGAACCGTGAGTAAAAACGATTTAGATCAATGGCCATCTCAACTGGATTCCCAGTGCAGAGCCTGGCTTGTTTCTTTTGCTGCCTACCCATCATGCCGTTCAGACCATTCCATGCATCTCTAGCGTTGCCAGAAGAAAATTTTGTTTCGATCTTGCTTTTATAGTTCAGTCTGGCAGTCCTAGCAGCCCTTCTAAAATCCCTCTTCTTTTCCCGAAATTCATCAGTGTTACCCTGTAAGAAAGCAAGTTTCTTCTGGTTCAAATACACCTTTAGCTCCTTGCTGACCCATGGCTTATTGTTAGCAAACACCTTCACTGTCTTGGTTTTAATTACAGTGTTCTCACAAAATCTTACGTAGGAAGTGACTGTCTCAACAAGTTCATTAGGGTCATCACAGTTATGAGTAAACATATCCCAATCTGTCGCCTCAAAGCACCCACGGAGCTCCTCCATGCTGTCCGGTGTCCACAGCTGTGTGGTTTTCGTTACAGTCTTGGAAGTCGTTATTTTTTGTCTATACTTTGGCAACAAGTGTATGACGTTGTGGTCCGAGCGCCCCAGTGGGAGCCTACACAACGGCTTAAACGCATCGTCAATGTTGCCAAATCAGTTATCACCCAACCACTGAAATCTGCTGTGACAGATGGAGGGTAATGCAAGAACTACATGGTCAACTCACTCTTTAGAAGTATTGCGATTTTCATTGAGCAAGTCCACATTTGGTATATTTTGAGCAGAGGGTTTAATGACATATATGTATATATATACATATATGTCATTACTTCGACATCGCCGCGCTCAGCGAAGTACGCCTCCCGGAGGAAGGCAGCCTCCAAGAACTTGGCGCTGGCTACACCCTCTACTGGTCAGGCAGGCCTGCATCAGAAAGACGGCTCTCAGGCGTGGGCTTCATGGTGAAGACCCACATTGCGACTAAGTTGGAAAACCTACCAACGGGTCACTCCGACCGCATCATGTTCATGCGCCTCCCACTGAGACACCAGCAATACGTCACCCTTCTCAGTGTGTACTCCCCAACCCTCCTGGCAGAGCCTGCAGAAAAAGACAAGTTCTACTCTGACCTGCGCAGCCTCCTGCAGAGAACCCCTGCAAACGACAAAGTCATCATCCTTGGCGACTTCAACGCCAGAGTGGGCCAAGACTCTGAAGCCTGGAAAGGAGTCCTCGGCAAGCATGGCGTTGGGAACTGCAATGACAATGGTCGCCTACTGTTGGAGCTCTGTGCAGAGCAGCAACTTGTCATCACCAACACTACTTTCCAGCAAAAGGACAGTCGAAAGACCACCTGGATGCATCCTCGCTCCAAGCACTGGCACCTTATCGACTATATCCTAGTGCGTCAGAGGGACCGCAGTGACGTCCTCCTCACCAGAGTGATGCCCAGCGCAGAGTGCCACACTGACCACCGCCTTGTTCGCTGCAAACTCAGGCTCCGCCTCAAGCTGAAACCCAAGAAAGGGGGCCCCCCCAAGAAAAAGCTTGATGTTGCCAGCCTTCAGCGTGACGACAAGAAAGCTGCCCTTCAGGCCGATTTACAGCGCATGCTCAAAGACACAGTTGATCCAGCAGACTCCTCCCCTGAAACACTCTGGGATCAACTGAAAACTGCTATTGTAAAATCTTCTGTGGAAGTCTTGGGCTTTGCTAGAAAGAGGAACAAAGACTGGTTTGACGAAAACGACGTAGAGATCCAGGAACTTCTAGCAAAAAAAAGAGCCGCCCACCAGGCCCACCTAGCCCAGCCTTCCTGCCCTGTGAAGAAGTCTGCCTTCCGCCTCATCTGCAGCAGTCTCCAGCTCAAGCTTAGAGAGCTCCAGAACGAGTGGTGGTCCAGACTCGCACAGAGGACCCAGCTCTGCGCTGACAACGGTGACTACAGGGGCTTCTACGAAGCACTGAAAGCAGTGTATGGCCCTAGGCACCTGGTACAAAGTCCCCTGCGAAGCGCTGATGGACAGGCACTCCTCACAGATAATACCTCCATCTTGAACCGCTGGTCGGAATACTTTCAGGACCTCTTCGGCGCTGAGCGCACTGTTCAAGAAACAGTCATCCTCCAAATCCCACACCTTCCACTAAAGGTTGAATTGGACGAACCGCCCACCGCCGAAGAGACCCTCACAGCCATCCACCAGCTCAAGAGTGGCAAAGCAGCAGGCATTGACGGAATCCCGCCAGAGATCTGGAAACATGGAGGCCCAGCACTGCACAACAAGCTCCACGACCTCTTTCTCTGCTGCTGGGAAAAAGGAACACTACCAAAGGATCTCCGTGATGCAGTCATCATCACCCTGTACAAGAACAAAGGAGAGAAGTCTGCCTGCTCTAATTATCGTGGAATTACCCTGCTGTCCATTGCCGGGAAAATTCTCGCAAGGTTGCTCCTGAATCGGCTGGTACCTGCCATCGCTGAAGACCACCTCCCAGAGGGCCAGTGTGGCTTCAGAGCCAACAGGAGTACCACCGACATGGTCTTTGTGCTGAGACAGCTTCAGGAGAAGTGCCGCGAGCAGAACAAAGGGCTGTACGTAACGTTTGTCGACCTAACAAAAGCGTTTGACACTGTGAGCAGGCAAGGAATGTGGCAGATCCTGGAGCGACTAGGCTGTCCCCCAAAGTTCCTCAACATGATCGTTCAGCTCCACGAGGACCAGCAAGGCCAGGTCAGACTAAACAGTGACCTCTCAGAACCATTCCCCATTCGCAACGGCGTGAAGCAAGGCTGCGTGCTGGCACCGACCCTCTTCACCATCTTCTTCAGCATGATGTTGAAGCAGGCCACAGTGGACCTCGACGATGACGACGCAGTGTACATCAGGTATCGTCTCGATGGCAGCCTGTTCAACCTTAGACGACTGCAGGCCCACACAAAAACCCTAGACCAACTGATTCGTGAGCTGCTCTTTGCTGATGACGCTGCCCTCGTTGCACACACAGAGAGAGCCTTGCAGCGCATTACGTCCTGCTTCGCAGATGCCGCCCAGCTCTTTGGACTTGAGGTCAGTCTGAAAAAGACAGAGGTCCTTCATCAGCCGGCACCCAAAGAAGAGCATCGCCCTCCCCACATCACCATCGGCGAGTCCGAACTGAAGTCTGTACACCAGTTTACCTACCTTGGATGCATCATCACGTCAGACGCCAAGCTGGACAAGGAGCTGGACAACAGGCTGACAAAAGCGAACAGTGCTTTCGGGCGATTATTCAAGCGGGTGTGGCACAATCAACAGCTGAAAAAAGGCACCAAGATCAGCGTGTACAGAGCTGTCGTCCTCACCACCCTGCTGTACGGTTCCGAGTCCTGGGCCCTCTACCGCAGCCAACTACGACTCCTCGAACGCTTTCACCAGCGCTGCCTGCGTACCATCCTCAGCATTCACTGGAGTGACTATGTCACCAACGTCGAGGTCCTTGAACAGGCGGAAACTGTGAGCATCGATTGATTGTACATTGCTTAACGTCCCGACAGCAACAAGGCTTTCTCAGGACGTGCCTGCACTGCTTGTGAAAAAAATAAACAGAACATTGAATGTATGTCGCCAGCCGGTCAAATACATTAAATAAACCTAACACATGGGGCCTAAATAAAGCTAAGACCATTTAGCAACACACATCCAATATCAAGAGCTACAGGCAGTGCAGACAGTAGGGAGAGTTTTAAAAAGGCAAATACAGGTGAATGGACAAAGGGTAGACAGGAACACATGCCCCAGAATAGAGAGAAAAACCCACCCTGTGGGGCTGACCAGGGTGACCCTGGGAACTAAAAAATACCTAACCCCACCCAAGTCCCCCAGGGCAGACCCGGGTGGGGTCTGTGAGCATCGAGGCTTTGCTGCTGCGGACACAGCTTCGCTGGGCGGGGCACGTCTCCAGGATGGAGGATCATCGCCTACCCAAGATCACTCTGTTCGGCGAGCTCGCCACTGGACACCGAGACAGAGGGGCACCAAAGAAGAGATACAAAGACGGTCTCAAGAAGTCACTTAGTGCCTGCCAAATCGACCACCGCCAGTGGTCTTCGCTTGCTGCGGACCGTGACACCTGGCGCTCCACCATTCACAAGGCAGCCGTCTCCTTTGAGGACTCTCGCAGAGCTAACCTTAAGGACAAGCGGCTCAGAAGAAAAAACAGAGCTGTCGTAACTCAGAACCCTGACCAGACCTTCCCCTGCAGCCACTGCGGTCGAACCTGCCTGTCCCGGATTGGCCTCCGCAGCCACGAAAATGCCTGCAGACGACGTGGGCAAGCCCTATAGAATCTTCGTTCGCGAAGTCAAGCCAAGAGAGATATATATACTACATACCTACCCCCCCCCCCCCCCGGCTGCATTTCTATATTTTGGCACACCCCCTCTTCAGAAAGGACCCATGGGTGTTATACTCTGAGGCCAATGACCATTTTCAGAATGTATATCATTTATAATCATGCAAAGCGGAGCAGTGATAAGTTTTCTCCTTGTTTCACACCGACGCTGCAAAAAAATCTATCTGTACCACTGTTTCCTAACCCATAAGAGTCAGCTGTGGAGTACATATTTTGAATGACTGATGTATGCCAGTATTTCAGAACTTGTCACAAAAAAGACCTGTTTATATGCTGAAATGTCTTCGAAAAATGAACACATTGGCAGTAAAGGGGTTTTCCCTGGATAATCAAAAACTAATACAAATTAAGCTGCGTTTCCAAATCGTGACATGACAGGAGAGTGTAGTAAGGCAAAGGCGTTTGCTGCATTGCGAAAGATGTGACTGTCCAAAACCTTGGCATTTTGGCCAGCATTGTGGATGGACAGCAAAATAACAGGACGTTTGCCCACAGGACAATCAGTTCACTTCCTTTGCCTTCCTGTCGGTTGGCCATCCCGGAGAGACGTACCCGCTGAACTCTTCTTCAATGTGGCTATTGCAACCTGCAAAAGATAATTTAGAATTTAAAAAAAGTTTTGAAATGCACATTATGCGTGCATATATATGTGTTTGCAAGTATGTTTACAAAGTACATACATGCATAATAATTATGACAGTATTCAGAGCAAGAACAAGAAAGACAATGAATGTCCTTATGGTTTACGTGTATGACCAATCCACATAATACGTCCAACCTGTGTGACCTTGTGGGAGGAGAAACAATTTGTGTCAAAATCTAACCATGTTTTACCCCTTTCTGGACCCCCCCCCCTCCCCCCGTGACCCTGACCTTTGAAAGGTCACAGCAGTTGGTATGTTTAGAAAGATTGTACCACAAAGTACCCTGGTGCCAAGTTGGACGTCTGAGGCTTAAATAGTCTCTGAGGAAATACCAATGTTAAAGTTGCCCACAGATAACAGACAGTCGACGGACGACCCATTACAAACACTTAGTTTTGCTATCACACGTGAGCCACATATGAGACACAACTGAGCTTTAAATGACCACAATGGGTGTATAAATATATCTAGAATCAGCATCAAAGTGTAACTTGCAGAAAATGTTTCATACAGGACACGTTTAACATATTGCTGTTTAGCAACAGTACACACTGGACCAAAAACCCACCCCACCACCCCCACACTTTGGTACCGGTCTCAGGCCACGTTACAAATTTCAAATACAAGCGATCAAAAATCTCAGTAACTTCAGTAGCTGAACTGGCCCTTTGTCTGTCTTGTACTGTGTTTGTACTGTGTTTGTCTTAAATGGCGTAAATCCGTGTCTGTTTCGTGAGTGTGTGTGTTGGGTTTCAGTCGATTTCCCCAAAATTGAGAAAAAGCACCTATATAATAACGGTATTATTATTATTTATTATTAAAAGGTGGTATTCAGTGTTTTCTTGTCATTCTGTGTGCACTAAGTGCTTATTAAAGAAAATGACAGTATTTGCAGACTTGCACAAGCCTCTAGTTTCCAAATCAAATGTAATATGGTGCCACTTGTTGACAGCAAGTGATTTTAGCATTCGGTGTTGTAGATAATGCTGGTACTGTACTACACCATCTTCAAAATGAAAGAAAGCATTACAGTATGATGTGTTTATTCACACCAGTTGTGTTTTGTTATAAACCTGATTCTATTCACAAATCAACCGGTATGATTTACCTCGAGTCCAGGAGAATACGTGTTGCCTTCTCTCACTTTAGTTGATCCACTGGAACTGGCATTGCCTGCTTTCAGCTGTGACCTTCTCCTTTTGAGCAAACATGACCTGACTAGCTCCTGCCTCTTCTTGGTGTAGGCGTCATACTTCTGTGTTCTGTGCTTGTTTTGAAAGTATACCCTCTGGGTGCGCCTCTGCAGTGCGACGTCAACAGCAGCATTGACCTGAAATGAAATACATGTTTATTAACGTGTTGTTTAGCAGCATGCCAATTTCATGTCTGATCTTATTTCAGGGTGGGTTGGTTCCAAACTCCCCAAAAAGGGACTTTGTTATAGCATTATAAACAATTCGGGGCCGGGGCAGGAGGGCTCCCCCCCCCCCACCCACCCCCTGCCCAATATGCCCCTACATTTAGTTTACGCATTACTACCTTCAAACTAATGTGAAATAAACTGTAAACTCCACAAACAACAATGGTGAAGCCTGGATCGCTCATGTGCATTTATAACTGATCATTTACATAATCTGAACTGTGTGACCTTTCCAAAAGGTGACTGAAATTTAAGTGCCATGAGTCTCCACATCAGTAAAGGGCTGTCTTTTGTACTTGTGAATAATATTTGAGAAAATATATCTGTTGTCAAAATATGGCTATTTTTTACCTATTTCTTGATGTCTCATGACCCTTGGTCTTAAATCAAACTGGTATGCTAAGACAGGTCTTGCCACAAAGTATCCTTGGGCCACGTTGAAGACTGTGGTTTGAATAGTCTCCAAGAAAATGCCAACATTACCGTTTACCATGGACGACGAATGGCCCAGAACATAGCCTCACACTTGCTGCACACATGAGCCAATGACAGAAAGCATTACAGTATGATGTGTTCATTCACAATCACACCATAGTTGTGTTTTGTTCTGCACCTGATTCTAGTCACAGATCTACCGGTATGATCTACCTCGAGTCCAGGAGAATAAGTGTCGCCTTTCTTCACTTCACTTGAGCTGTGGCCTTGGTGTAGGCGTCATACTTATGCGCTTGTTTGCAAGTAAGTCCTCTGGGTGAGAGTACTGAGACTCCACAGTGAGAGGTCAACAGCAGTATTGGCCTGAAATGAAATACACGATTATTAGTATTACTGTGTTGTTCGGCAGCATGATAATTTCACTTTGTGTGAACTAAATGCAGGAGCAGATTATTACTTTCAAAATAAATGTGACATAAACTGTGTACACCGCAAAGAACAAACAAGAATTGCAAAGTCTGTACGCCTCATGTGCATAACTAATTCACATAATATAAGTATAAACTGTGTGACCTTTCCAAAACTGAGGTAGCTGACATAAGTGTCACAAGTCTCAACATAAAGGCTTGCTTTTGTACTAGTGAAATTTGTATTTTCTCTACAAATTACAATTATGCATTTTTCTAACGTTTGTCAACCTTCTGTGACTCTTGACCTGTGTAAGGAGTCAACCAAATTACTTAGTATCTATAGGATGAGGAAGATTTCATCATCAGCTACCCTTGTGCCAAATTTGATAGGGAAATTGCAAAAACTTTGATACAAACCGCAATCATACAATGAAAAAATAAATAAGCATATTGCACACATTCCAAGGTCATCCAAAATGGTAGTCAACAAATATTAGGGTTTCAGTCAAAGTAGCGTAGGTTTAATTTAACATACATACATACCTATCAAGTACTAGGTAACCCTTTTACTCCTGATACACCCACTGCTTGACATAAATGTGACTATGATAGTTCAAGGGTGGTGCCAAAATCGATCGGCGTCTCATCCGCCAAGCTATTCTGGCACCATCCTTGAACAAAACAAAAAAAAATGCTGGACCTATATCCTAATCTGTAATATAGCCTTTATAAGACAGCAAGGGAATGGATGAGCAAATTAAGTTACTAAGTACTGGAAGCAGTTACTGAGTTAGAGGTTCATAATGCCAAATTCTCCCTTAGCAGGACTTTTTTTCTACACAAACACACAGTACGTTTTCCTAGATAATAAGCACTGGCACTGGTTTAATATAACTACAATGTCGACTACATACCCTCCACCGTATTAGTAAAGGCTCTCCGAAAATGTATGGGAATGTTCTACTTCTAGGTGGTGACTGACATGGCCGGAATGCCCCCCCCCCCCCCCCTCAACCCACAATAAAATGTAGTCTTCTTCATTGCAGGTAGGCAGTGGCGACGACACTAGTACTGTGGGGACTTAAATTTCCATGCATACACGGACAGTTAGCTATGGGGGTTTTACGCCGTGCAGGTGATATCTCACGGCGGTGCATAAAAGGGTTGGACGCTGAACCAGTGAGATATGCCACTTATATTACGACATTTTGCTTCTGCTAGTACCTCGTGTTCTAGTCGCTTAGCAAACACCACCACCCTTTTTTCTAATTTAGTTTACCTTTTCGTTGCTGATGTCTGACTCGGAAAGAGATTTTGTTGTTTTCCTGGCTGCCACGTATACTGCTTCCCGTCTGGTTGCAGATTCAGAAATTGCGTGTTGCTTAGCGCTATCTTTACGCAGGTTATGCCTTACGCTCGATGACTTGTCGCAACTTATGCAAAAGTATCTTATTTCTGAGGAAACAAAACATTTTATGCATAGAAACAGTCAGCTTACACACCTATTTCAGACAGTATATATCTTTTGTCAATTATCGATAAATTGAGCTTGTTTGCAATACGACTTGCCGTACGGCGGTTTTTTTCGGTGACCTCTAGTCTCAGGTCACGGCAGACGCAAGATAGCGGTATCTAAATGCGCAGAAAAGATGCGCGAAAGAGGTGTGTCCTACAACCTTAACTGTTTTACAAATGACTCCGAAAAAGTGGTGCAGAAAACTGTCTGATTTTCACACCTAGGGAAAAAGGTCACAATTGACCTAATCGTACCCGACGGCCGAGACAAACTGTAGGCTTATGTAAATACCGTATACGAAATATCGTGCGATTATTAATGATAAGGTTGTTTGGGGTTTTTTCGTTAAAAAAAGATTCAATTTTTTATGATTAAACCATATAATGCGTGAAATTAATCCCAAAAACGTGAAAATATTTGTTTTTCCAAAAATATCTAATTATCACTTAAAACGTTCTAGAGGTACAATGCTGGTTAACGAACTCATTTAATGTCCTATACTCAAAATATCTAGTTAAAATAAGAAACATTACGGACTCAGGAGTGGATCAACCGGTTTTCGTGAAACGGCCATTTTCTAGCCAATAAGCATCTTAAACAAAACATCGAAAAAAAAGGAACCAAGATTATTCTTTTAGTGACAATATCCTAAAATTTCAAGCTTGGCCGTCCTCAAACGCGGGCTCTAGTCGCTGTCACACACACACACACACACACACACACATACACACACACACACACACACACACACACATACGGCGCTTTGGGGCCAAAAAGACGTACTCTAGCAAGGTTTGCGTAGCTACAGGTGACGTCATTTTTATCTTGTTACTTCTTTGCCAGAATATCTGCGCCACACGCCAAAAACGTCATGTGCATGCTTCGGAATGCGCTCCGACCAGCCCCATTTCAAAGTCTACCGTATTTTTTAAATACGGTAGACAATGACGTCACGTCTAGCTACGCAAACCTTGCTAGAGAACGTCTTTTTGGCGCCAAAGCGCAGTATGTTTGTGTGTGTGTGTGTGTGTGTGTGTGTGTGTGTGTGTGTGTGTGTGTGTGTGTGTGTGTGTGTGTGTGTGTGTGTGTGTGTGTATGTGTGTGTAGACGAAAGACCTAAAACGGGTGACTGTCTTTACCATCCTTATGGAAACTGGGTATGTGTATAATTCTGGGTTTCCAAGTCAGACACCCATTTTTTCTGAGGGTTGTTTCTGCATTGTCTTGCGGTAAAGATTCATAAAAAGTAAAAAAATCCGTTTTTCTCATTTTGGCGTTAACACATGCACTTTTGTGTTTAACAGACACGCCGGTAGTGTGTTTGAAAACTTGTCCCTCCCAGCAATGTGTGTGTGTGTGTTGTGACACAGAACCCTGAAAATGAGCGTGTATGTATTACATCACCCTTCTCAGCTAGCTATAAATAACTTCATAGCTGATATGGGTCAGGGGGGATATTTTGTTGTTTTAGGGAGTAAATTGTTTATGTTTCTACAGAATTAGGTTTGTTATTTGAGGGTGTGGTTGTTTTGTTAAAAAAAAGTGTTGAGTTGTAATGTACTTCCGGGGTGATGTGGAGAAAGGTCATGTCTAGTGGCAGATTTGAGATTCATGTATACGTTCACCAGAGACTTAGCCTATACGTTTTCTACGTTTGTTTCCATGTCAGATGAAGAATATTTGATCTGAAACGTCGTTCTTTGTTTCTATTTTAAAGGGTTTTTCGCCACTATCTTCTGTTTTAGTTTGACTTAGCCTATAATTATATTCGTGCGCCGGTTGCTAAGAAGTGAAGTGATTGTATGAGTGCGCATTGTAAGAGAGGACGTTTAGACTTTGGGTGAGGCTGCTGTTGTCTTTTGTCCTGCCCGACCTTTTGGTTGAACCTGTTGCTTTATTTTGTAGGTTTGTCGATGTTATCAATGCCGCATCTCCTTTTGGATTGTATGCACAAATTGATTGAATGGAAATGACGTCACAGAGTCAGCGTCGTTTCATGCGTCATCTGCACCAGTCAGTCGTTTAGTGCAGTTAAAAGAGTGCAGGCTTGGATGGGCCATTTTCTGATGTAATAGTAAAGTATTATTTGTGTGAATGCTGTCCGTTTGAAGGAAGGTTGATTGATTGTACATAGCTTAACGTCCCGACAGCAACAAGACTTTCTCAGGACGTGCCTGCACTGCTAGTGACAAAAACTCAACAGAATATTGAATGTATGTCGCCAGCCGGTCCAATACGTTAAATAAAACCTACGACATGGGGCCTAAATAAAGCTAAGACCATTTAGCAACACACATCGAATATCAAGAGCCACAGGCAGCGCAGACAGTAGGGAGAGTTTAAAAAAGGAAAATGCAGGTGAATGGACCAAGGGTAGACAGAAACACATGCCCCCGGAATATAGAGAAAAAACCCACCCTGTGGGGCTGACCAGGGTGCCCCTGGGAACTAAAAAGTCCCCCAGGGCAGACCCGGTTGGGGGTGTTTGAAGGAAGGACTGGAAAGTCGAGTGTTGAGGGCAGACCGGTTGGGGGTGTTTCAGGGAAGGACTGGAAAGTCGAGTGTTGAGCGAAGCCCGAGAGAAGGCGAGGATGGGAAAAATATCCAGCACTATACGTTGGAATAGATGCATATCAGTTACGACATGCTTGTAAATTAAAACACTTTTAACCCCACCCGGGTCTGCCCTGGGGGACTTGGGTGGGGTTAACTACTTTTTATTTCCCAGGGGCACCCTGGTCAGCCCCACAGGGTGGGTTTTTCTCTCTATTCTGGGGCATGTGTCTCTGTCGGCCCTTTGTCCATTCACCTGTATTTGACTTTTTAAAACTCTCCCTACTGTCTGCACTGCCTGTAGCTCTTGATATTGGATGTGTGTTGCTAAATGGTCTTAGCTTTATGTAGGCCCCATGTGTTAGGTTTATTTAATGTATTTGACCAGCTGGCGATATACATTCAATGTTCTGTTTAGTTGTTGTTTTTTCACAAGCAGTGCAGGCACGTCCTGAGAAAGCCTTGTTGCTGTCGGGACGTTAAGTAATGTACAATAAAACACTTTTAACATTAAGAAAAGTTGAGTTAAAAGAGGTTTTAAAACAGTTTTCATAAAAACTTTTGCCCGACACGCTTCTAAAAACAACATTTTCTTAGTTTTAAACCTTGTACCGCGCCATAAACGCCGCGATTGCTTTTCAGTCTTAGCTGTCCTATAGTGTGGAATGTGGGACTTTGCCAACTGGATCCATCTGGTGCACTCCAAATGAGTATTTGTGAGTGGTTTGACGTGCAACTCAGTGTGCGCCTCTGAAATGACCTACTGATTCCACTGATAATGAAACTCTTTCATTCATAAGAGTGCATTGAGCAGCTCTATAAACCAAAAGTGATGACCCCCTCTCCCCCCCCCCCCACCCTCCCCTCCCCCCCCCCCCCGCCCCGCACACACACACACACTTCTCCCCCCCCCCCAACCCCCTTACAACCCCACTCAAACAATCATAATAGTAAAATCAACCAAAGGTATCTTTAGTGAGGTATTTTCACTGTAATCCCAGTTTTGTGTGAGAGGCACCCACTTTTGGGGTAAACACCCATTTTTTTTCCATCCAGTGGCTCTGTTTCTAGAAAATGTCTATTTTATTTTAAGTTGTAGAGCTTAGTTATAAGGTGAGTTCTAAACATTGGCATCAACTCCAGAGCCCTAGAATAAATAGAAATATGGGAACCCATTTTCACATAAAATGGTAGGTCACCCAGTCTGAGGGTTTTGTGTTCATGTGTGTGTGTGTGTGTGTGTGTGTGTGTGTGTGTGTGTGTGTGTGTGTGTGTGTGTGTGTGTGTGTGTGTGTGTGTGTGTGTGTGTGTGTGTGTGCAGAAAACCCCTAAAATGGGTAACTTTCTTTACAATCCTTATGAAAAATGGGTGTGTGTAAAATTCTGGGTGACCAAGTCAGGCACCCGTTTTTTCTGAGGGTTGTTTTTGCATTATCTTTCATTGAAAAGTCAGGAAAAAAATATCAAAATAGGATGTCCCCATTTTGAGTGGTTCACATGATGTTTTGTGTTTGCAACGCACTCCGGCAGTGTGTTGCCACGGAAGCGAGGGTCTCTGTGACGTCAACTTCCTTAGCTATAGATAAACTTGATACATGATTGGTCGGCTGCACAGTGACATGAACTGAGTTGTTTCCCCTGTCCGTCTTGCTGACTCGGCAAAACACCATTGTCTTTCGTCCCGCACCGCTGTTTAGTTTGCGAAGGTAAATGTTGTTCAATATTTTTTTATTTAAGAGCATGCCCAAGTGTACTTATTCAGCGCAGTTATTTAACTGAGATGCTCCCAATCCGATACAATTGCAGTCGGCTTTTTTTGACATGTGTGATTGTGATCGAAAAGTAACTTCACACAAGCACTATGATGCCTAACAAAACGAAAATGCCGCAGATTTCAGTGTGTATTTTAATCTTCGTACGCAAAACTGTCTCGCGATTCCAAGAACAGACTTCCACGAACAGCTTTTTCTGATTGCATAAAGTGTCGCTTTTTACTGTATTACCAGTTGTTCGTAAGGGGGTAGGGGTACCACAGTAATTATGTATATCAGATCGAAAATATCAAGTTTACATGGTTGCATTTGACACGTTTGCAGCACTGTTTTGGCCACACTGAGGATTTTCTGCACACACCCAGCGCCAGATGGCAGCAGGATGTCCAAAACCATCGGGATCTATGGAAATGGACAAGCACGCCCCTTCCTGGCACATGACCAAGGCCCATGGCAATATTAGTCAGCTGCCTGAGCAGCAGAAGGATAGCCCAGCCTCTGCCGGAGAGGGCGCGTCTGGTAGGAGGGTGCATAGACGGCACGGGAATGCCCCCAATTACAAACTGGTAAAAGTGAGTTTATGTTCTGGACCACTGGTCGTCCGTCTGTCGTCTGTGCTAAACTTTAACGGTGGCATTTTCTCGGAGACTATTCAAGCCACATTCTTCAAGCTTGGCCGAAGGATACTTTGTGACAAGACCATTGTAAACATACCAATTTGAGTGACCTCTCACAAAGGGTCAAGCAGGGTTGACAGATGTGTGAAAAATGCTTACATTTTCAGAAAATGTGACCTGTTCCCACGAAAGGGACCATAAGTCGGAAATTTTGAGTTTTGAGATATTTACACTATTACAATCTAC
Source organism: Semisulcospira habei (assembly GCA_036245525.1). NCBI lineage: Eukaryota > Metazoa > Mollusca > Gastropoda > Semisulcospiridae > Semisulcospira > Semisulcospira habei. Next base: position 279,680,055 of record BTPG01000001.1, read on the forward strand.
TAGCAATACAAATTAATTTGATGCAAAAAACTATTGTTGTAGACCTGTTATTAAGCGAGAAACATGCATTTAAAGTTGATCACTCGAACTGTCCCAAGATGACCCCCTGCACTCTTTTCGGCCTGTAGCTCCATTCGGCCAAAAGCGACTTAAGGTCCCTTTCGTGGGAACAGGTCACAAATGTGGATTTTGCTGCTGCAGAAGCCAGCCTTGTCACCGAGGTCACACATGTGTAAATCGGTCATACACGGGATTACTCTTTTTTTATTCTTCTGCAAAGTCCCTTAAACCAAAATTGGGCTATTTCTGTTCTAATGCAGCTTTTTTGTTTGTTTGTTTGTTTGTATTCTTTTTCCAGTTAGCAAATGGAGCCTGGGATGGACCTGAGAGTGCAAGTTCATCGGAATACAAGGACAGTGATGACGAGGAGTTTGTTCCTGGCTTGAGCTCACAGGATTCAGACTGTGTGTCGCCATCAATCTCTGGGAACTCTGACGCAGACAGTATTGTATTGACGATGTTATATTTCAAAGTGGCAGATTCAGGGTGGGAAGGTTCAGGGTGGGCAGGTGTCAGTGAAGCAAGTACCAACAAGGTGCAGTGTGCAGAACCTGGTTAATTAGGGGGTGGCAATGAGAATGTGGATTGGCAGAAGGAACATGACGTTACTTACTTACGCCTATCACCCCTCCCAGGGTATAGGCCGTCGACGAGAGACCTCCAACGACTCCTGTCTTGTGCTTCTCCTTCGATTTTACTCCAGGTGGTTCCCAGTCTCTTGATGTCTGCTTGGAGGTTTCGACGACCGGTATTTCCCGGCCTGCCTCTTTTCCTCTTTCCCTGGGGGTTCCATGACAATGCGTGCCTAGTGATACTGGAAACTGGCTTTCTCAGACTGTGACCAATTCATCCCCGTCTTCTTCGCCCAATTTCATTCTCTGCTGTTATCTGCTCTGTTCTCTCCCAGAATCTGATGTTGCTGATCTTCTCTGGCCAGTGGATTCTTCTAAGGCAACTGTTTATGAAGGTCTGTGCTTTGTTGACTGTGGTTTTTGTCAACCTCCAAGTCTCTGCTCCATATACGAGAACTGCTTTTACGTTTGAGTTGAAAATCCGGACTTTGGTGTGTTGTGACAGCTCTCTGGAACTCCACACTTTTTTCAACAAGAGAAAGCTGCTCTTGCTTTACCGATTCGTGCTCTGACATCTTCATCAGTGCCGCTCTTTTTGTCGATGATGCTCCCGAGATAGGTGAAGGACTCCACCGCCTCCAACGGGGTGTCAGCAAGCAAGACTGGTTCTTCCCTGGTTGCATTCAGCCTCATTGTCTTCGTTTTCTGCTTGTGGATAGTGAGGCCCACTTGGGACGAGATGTCAGCAAGCCTCGTGGTATTGTCCTGCATTTGTTGATGAGTGTGGGACAGTAAAGCCAAGTCGTCTGTAAAATCGAGGTCGTCAAGCTGTGTCCACGGTGTCCACAATATTCTGCTTTTTCTCTGCTCAGTGGTCCTCTTCATGACCCAGTCTATGACCAGTAGGAAGAGGAACGGAGACAGCAAACACCCCTGCCTGACGCCGGTTCTGATCTGGAGCTCCCTGGTGAACTGCCCTTCTTGGATCACGCGACATGTCATGCCATCGTAGCTGCTCTTGATCAGGCAGACGAGCTTTGTGGGTACACCGTAGTGTCGTTGGAGTTTCCACAAAGTCTCTCGGTCCACGCTATTAAATGCTTTCTCGTAATCCACAAAGTTGACGTACAGTGGGGAGCTCCACTCCAGAGACTGCCACGATGATGCGGAGAGTGGCGATTTGGTCTGTACATGATCGGTTTTTCCTAAATCCTGCTTGCTGGTCCCTCAGCTGAGGGTCGACGGAGCTCTACGTTCTCTCCAGGATGATCCTGTTGAAGACCTTTCATAGTACTGACAGCAAGGTATTTCTTCTGTAGTTGGAACACTTGCTGAGGTCGCCTTTCTTGGGAAGCTTGATTAGGTACCCCTCCTTCCAGTCAGCCGGCATCACCTCTTCCTCCCAGATCTTTCCAAACAGTGGGTACAGCAGCTCTACTGTTGTCTCTAGGTCTGCTTTCAGAGCCTCCGCTGGTATGCCATCTGGCCCTGCTGCTTTGCCGTTCTTCAACAATGCCAATGCCCTTCTGATCTCTTCCCGGCTGGGTCTGTCACAGCTGAGTAAGTCTTCAAAATACTCAGCCCATCTATTGAGTTGGTCTGCTCTGTCCGCAATAGGCTTGCCTTCTTTGTCTTTTACTGGTCTTTCTGTATGGCCATACTTGCCCGACAATCTTCTGGTAATGTCGTAGAGCTGTTTCATGTTGCTGCTGCCAGCTGCCTTTTCTGCCTCTGCTGCTAGGCTGTCTATGTAGGCCCTCTTGTCTGCCCTGATACTCCTCTTCACCTCGCGGTTGGCTTCCGAGTATTCCTCCTGTGCCCTTGCTTTGGCTGCTCTCGTGCGACTGTTGTTGGCAACTGCTTTCTTCTGCTTTATCACTTCTATCTTCTTCAAGGTCTGTGTTGTCAGCCATTCCTTGTGATGGTGTTTCCTGAAACCTACAATGTCTTTGCAGGTTGAGTTCAACGCCTCTCTAACTGCCTTCCACTACTGCTCTGTGGTGGCCGCCTCCTCTTCATTTACTAGCTCCTGTAGCGCTTGAAACCGGTTGGACAGCACCAGTTTGAACTCTTCTCTCACTTCAGTCTCTCTCAGGAGACCTACATTATAGCGCTGTCTTCTTTTTGTCTCTGTGTGGCTTTTCTTTAACTTCAGCTTTATTCTTAAGGTAAGCAGATGGTCTGAGGCGACATCCGCTCCCATCCTCACTCGAACATCTTGAAGGGATCTCCTAAATTTCTTGCTAACGCAGATATGGTCTATTTCGTTCTCTGTAGTATGGTCAGGTGAGACCCAAGTTGCTTTTGTGTATTCTTCAGTGTGGGAAGATGCTGCCTCCTATGACGTCTGTTTAGAGCACAAAAGTCTACGAACCACTCCCCATTCTCACTCAACTCCCCTAGTCCATGTCTCCCCATCACCTTTTCATATCCAGTGTTGTCCTCCCCTATTTTGGCATTAAAATCGTCCATGACGATGTTGATGTCTCGTGCCGCACATTTGTCCACAGCACTCTGGAGTCTGTCGTAGAACTCTTGTTTCTCTTCCTCGTCACTGTCATTAGAGGGCGCATAACACTGGATGACGTTGAGCCTAATCTTTTTCCTGGTTCTAAAGGTTGCTGTGATAATTCTTGGTCCAAGCGGTTCCCAGCCCATCAGCGCTTCCTGTGCCACTGGTGACAGCATGAATGCTACACCTTCTGTTTGGGGGGCATTCTCCTCTTCGTGTCCGGAATACAGAATCATCTCCCCACTTGTCAGCCTTTTCTGGCCACTCTGCGTCCATCTGCTTCACTGATACCTAGCAGGGCAAGGTCGTACTTTTGCATTTCCGCTGCTATCTGGGCGGCCTTGCCGCTCTGGTACATGTGCCCATGATTGTGTCCCTGGATAGAGAGAGGCGGCTCGGTCTTGTGGCTTCCAAAGACTTTTGACTTTCACCACATGACATCATAAATCTTCTGGTAGAAGAACCTTCCTCTTCCAGGAAAGGAATTGCTGTTGGTCTATTTGTCGGCGTTTCTGTGGCTATTTCCTTATTTGCAGGGTGGGGAAGCTACCCCCACGCCCAACCCCCATACTAGGAGGACCAGGGGTTTTCTGTAGGGGTCTCCTTCCCTTAGACCATGTTGGTTCACGGCACCTTATTTCATTCCGTGCACCCCTCTCACGAGGGACCCCCTATCCACCACCCAGGGGACGCACCTCAACGCCGTATGGTCCCAGCGCGAGGGAACATGACGCTGGGGGTGGGAAAAGAGCGCTTACAGAAGAAACAGGTGTGCACGTGTCACAGAGAGAGAAAGGAAAGTACAAATGGGACAAGAAACATGCGTGCAAATTGTGTAGCAAGCTTGTCTTGAAAATAAGCACGCACTTACAAGATGTCCATGCAGATGAGGCAGAAGTTGCTAAAAATTTGTCAATGAAATAAGGGACAAAGCAAAGATGTCAAGCATGGATCAGACCACAAGATGAGGGTGATTACATGCATAACGTTGCCGTTCTTGAAAAGAAATCAGGATGTTTGATTCCTAAGTATCGCACCAAAAGTAGTAAGGTCGAAGCCCTTCTCGTCTTTAGCCAATGCAAAGGGCTCTATCAAAGAAAGCTGATCTCTGTACACTCAAAACCTGTCAAAAACCAGGAGAGTTTCAGTTCACTAAAAGAGGTGACGCAGCACGACGTGGGAGGCTAATGCTTCCAATACCTTTAGACGTTGACTCGTCCTTCTAGCATAAGGTATTAGCCAGACAGAGAGATGATGAGATAAGCCATCTCATCACAACTGAACCCTTGCTTCTCGATTATGGAAAGAGATTATTTGACCGCAGGGACATTGAAGAACACACGGCTGGACAAATCAGCTCCACAATGCGGGACTTAGGGAGACTATTAAAAATTCTCAGAGTGAGGTCAGAAATGAAAATCGCAAGTTTAAATTCTGTAATCAATTCAGCTAGCGTTGATCATGTTGTAAAAGAGCTAGCAGAATTTGATGAGGACCCACATCAGTTCAAAAAAGGCAATCTCGCAATGCGCATAGGCCATGCCTTGAAAAAATGTTCATAGATCAAACAGTCACAGGCATCCAAACAGCTTGGGCATGGTTCAGATGACAGGTGGCGACAGGAGCTCTCTGAGGCGCAGAGGTTTGACTCTGTCTTTGCCAGGGACTGGTATGATTGTGTGTGAGCTACAGCAGCCCAGTCGTTCGGGAAAATGACGATGAACAAACCCAAGCTGATCTCATCATTATGAAGATGTGAGGAAGGTCCAAGAGCTTCTTGAGACAAGGATGGTTTTGGAAGATTATCCCACAGTGGTTAAAGCAACTCTTTGCGCTATATCACTTTTCAATCAAAACCGAGGGGGAGAACTTCAGAGAATGAAGGTATCAGACTTCCAGAATGCTAAGATTGGATCGCTCACCAATCAAGATATCTTGAAAGGTCTCACAGAGGTTGAGAAGAAAATGGTGAATCATTTTCAGCGAGTGGAAATCAGAGGCAAGTTTAATAGGAGTGTTCCCATTTTGCTGAGGAAGAAGATGATGACAACTGTGGACAGAATCCTTCAAATGAGGCAATCAGTGCCAGCTCTCGCTGTCTCCCAGTACATCTTTGCCACACCTTCTGGTCAGAGGCCTTACAGAGGCCATGATGTTCTGAAGGAACATGCGTTACAAGCACAAGTGTCAAACCCAGCCATTTTCACATTTACTCAGTTACGGAAGCAGGTTGCAACTTTGGCTCAGTCAGTTGGATCAGGATCAGCTGGCAGATTTCCTTGGTCATGATATTCGGATACATCGCCATATCTGCCGCCAACCTCAAGACGTCCTTCAAAAGGCAAAAGTGGCAAAGATTCTTCTGTCAGTTAACAAGGGGATGACAGATTCGCATTAGAGCTGAGCTGGGCGATGAAGAGATTGACTTTGACAATGAAGACACATCAGAAACTTGCAGAGAGGTCTCGGGAAAAATAGCACCTGTGTTTGAAGCAAGTACCAAGTCAACAACACAGGAATCAATGAGCATGACAGAGAAAAGACGTCCAGAGCCTGATGAAAATCTAGATAGTTTTGATGATGACAGTACTGCGTCAGCTCCTGTTTGAAAGAAAGATAGATTTTCAAGGAAACCATGGGGGAAAGCTGAAGAGAAAGCTGTTAAAACTCGTTTCAATACACACCTCGTTGTGAACAAACTTCCTGGAAAGGCCGAGATACAGAAGGCAATCACAGAAGAGCCCGCACTTAGACATAGACACTGGACAAACATTAAGGATTACATCCGCAACAGACTAAAAAAGTTACAAAAGAAATGAATTTAGATTCTCCGAGACAACACACTCGCTGCATTTTTGTTTTCATAAAGATTTATTACAAGAGTGTTATTATTGGGTTGGTTTCAGCATGTATAGCTTGTTTTTATCTGATGTATGCCTGGATCATTTTGTATACTGTATAACATTTGACTTTGCAAACAAAACAGTGGCTCGGGTTGAAAGACAATAATAAGATAAGAAAACCATTGTCAACATAAAGATTTATTACAAGAGTGTTATTATGGGGTTGGTCCACCTGGATCATTTTGTATACTGTATAACATTTAACTTTGCAAACGAAACAGCAGCTCAGGGCGAAAGACAATAATAAGATAAGAAAACCATTGTCAACATAAAGATTTATTACAAGAGTGTTATTATGGGGGTTGGTCCACCTGGATTATTTTGTATACTGTATAACATTTGACTTTGCAAATGAAACAGCAGCTGGGGATGAAAGACAATATTAAGATAAGAAAACCATTGTCAACGTACAGATTTTTTACAAGAGTGTTATTATGGGGTTGGTCCGCCTGAATCATTTTGTATTCTGTATAACATTTAACTTTGCAAATGAAACAGCAGCTCCGGGTGAAAGACAATAATAAGATAAGAAAACCATTGTCAACATAAAGATTTATTACAAGAGTGTTATTATGGGGTTGTTCTGTCTGGATCATTTTGTATACTGTATAACATTTGACTTTGCAAATGAAACAGCAGCTTGGGATGAAAGACAATAATAAGATAAGAAAACCATTGTCAACATAAAGATTAGTACAGGAGTGTTATTATGGGGTTGGTCCGCCTGAATCATTTTGTATACTGTATAACATTTAACTTTGCAAATGAAACAGCAGCTCGGGGCGAAAGACAATAATAGGATAAGAAAACCATTGTCAACATAAAGATTTAGTACAGGAGTGTTATTATGGGGTTGGTCCACCTGGATCATTTTGTGTACTGTATAACATTTGACTTTGCAAATGAACAACAGCTGCTTGGGACAAAAGACAATAATAAGATAAGAAAACCATTGTCAACATAAAGATTTATTTCAAGAGTGTTATCATGGGGTTGGTCCGCCTGGATCATTTTGTATACTGAATAACATTTGACTTTGCAAACGAAACAGTTGCTGGGGATGAAAGACAATAATAAGATAAGAAAATCATTGTCAACATAAAGATTTATTACAAGAGTGTTATTATGGGGTTGGTCCGCCTGGATCATTTTGTATTCTGTATAACATTTAACTTTGCAAAAGAAACAGCGGCTCCGGGTGAAAGACAATAATAAGATAAGAAAACCATTGTCAACATAAAGATTTATTACAAGAGTGTTTTTTATAGGGTTGGTCTGCCTGGATCATTTTGTATACTGTATAACATTTCACTTTGCAAATGAAACAGCAGCTTGGGATGAAAGACAATAATAAGATAAGAAAACCATTGTCAACATAAAGATTTATTACAAGAGTGTTATTATGGGGTTGGTTCGCCTGGATCATTTTGTATACTGTATAACATTTCACTTTGCAAACAAAACAGCGGCTGGGGATGAAAGACAATAATAAGATAAGAGAACCAGTGTCAACAAATGATTTATTACAAGAGTGTTATTATTCGGTTGGTTTCAGCATGTATAGCTTTGGTTTTATCTGATGTACGCCTGGATCATTTTGTATACTGTATAACATTAACCTTACTTTGCAACTAAACAGTGGCCCCCACCCGGGTCTGCCCTGGGGGACTTGGGTGGGGTTAACTACTTTTTAGTTCCCTGGGTCACCCTGGTTATCCCCACAGGGTGGGTTTTCCTCTCAATTCTGGGGCATGTGTTTCTGTCTACCCTTGGTCCATTCACTTGTTGTTGTTGTTTTTGTTTGTTTTTGTTTTTTAAGCTCTCCCTACTGATGTGCTGCCTATATCTTTTGAAAAAAAAAAAGTACCCAAAGGAGAAATAAACACGCTTAGAAAAGATGGTTACAACACAATTTATTAATATTTTGGGTAAATACTCTTTGTCAAAAAGGACAAACAAACAGAGAGATCAGTAGCTACTTATCTTCATTCGCAGAAGGAATGTGGCACATTAAAGATAAGTAAGGAATGAAGATAAGTAGCGACTGATCTCTCTGTTTGTTTGTCTATTTTGACAAAGGGTATTTACCTGAAATATTAATAAATTGTGTTGTACTCGTCTTTTCTAAGCGTGTTTCTTTCTCCGTTGGGTACTTCTTTGCATTTTACATGCTTGGCAGTCACCTTTTTGGTCTGAATTAATTTTTTGTATCTCTCTTGATGTTGGATGTTTGTTGCTATATGGTCTTTGGTTTATTTAGTGTATTAGACTGGCTTTTTTCACAAGCAGTGCTGGCAGATTCTGAGAAAGTCTTGTTGCTGTCGGGATGTGCAGCAATGTACAACCAATCAGGACGAAAGACAATAATAAGATAGGAAAACCATTGTCAACATAAAGATTTATTACAAGAGTGTTATTATTTCAGTGTGTATAGCTTGTTTTTATCTGATGTACGCCTCAATCATTTTTGAAATGTCTGTAACTTTTTTGTTACTATAAAGTACACTTTGCATACTATGCATTGTTTCAAAAGTCACAGCATAAACCTTAGCTTACTTGGTATACCTCGCCCTCTACCTAGGTTAAATGCACTAGCGGCGCCATTGTTGCTATTTTTACACCAGACCTGTCGCTCGGACCGGTCATGTGCACCAGAACTGCGCTCGCAGGTTGGCTTCTGCACTTCTAGTGTGGTCTCGTACGTTCACACGGAAGATTGTGATCACAGTCGAAAATAAGGTTCGTTTGCGGTTTTATTTTTATCCGCACCTTTTAGATCCCCTAACACGCCAGTTTTGTGTAGAGATGGCTGAGGCTTGTGTCATGCCCCACGCCTCTGAATCAAATCCATTGTACTTGTAGTGCGCTCATCTCTCGAACTTCAGCTACGACGGTGCTTTCTGCCGTAAACGCCCCAGATGTCGCAAAATCACCTTCTTTGAGGGAAAAAAAAACTATTTTTTTCAAATCTGCCAAATCGCGTAATGTTTCGTGGTGCTAGCATAAGGGTGGATGCATTATTGCCGGATTGCATATGGGAACGGGTTTATTCTTTATTCATGTTAATTTGCAGCAATTAAACGACGGTCACGTGTTTCTTTCTCCGAGGTTGCCCATTACAGGTGCAGAAAGCACACGCTCTAAACCGATCGGGTTCACATGACATCGGGTGCCAAAATAGCAACATTGGCACCGCTGGTGCGTTTAACCTAGTGACAGGACGAGGTATACCAACTCCGCTAAACTTTATTGTCGCACTTTCTAGAACTCAGTATATTTCTCTCTCCATTTTATGAATAGGGGCACATACGTCGCTTAAACCCTTTACGTGCAGAAGGCAAGAACTAGTTTTCCTCATCACAAAGTTGCCAGAAAAAGGTTTGACTGCTCTTGATTGTTTGATTTGAAGTGTTTACAATCAATTACTGTGTTTTTATATGTATGCACCTTTGATGTGATTAATAAAGGCTGAAGTTTCAAGTGATTTTTTATGTTGTCAGTTAATTGATTAATGTCGATGTTCTGTTTTGTCATTTTAAGTGTTAGTTTCTTCGTCTGGGTCTTTTCTTCTATCTTTCGTATTTTTCCACACTTTTTAACCCGCATCATACTGAGGCTAAAAGCTTGAAATTTGTACACTGCCATATGCACGCTACATTACAGTACTTAGAGATAAGGACATAGACTAATGGCTTTAGTTCAAGGGTGGTGCCAGAATAGCTTGGCGCCTAGAGGGGTCAAGCTATTCTGGCACTACCATTGAACTATTTTAGTCACACTTGTTTATTCCGAATAAGGGTTAGTACTCAAAATGCTCTGTTGCTGTTTGTCTCAAACTCCAGAGTACATAAAAAATGTCCCTTAATTTCCAGAATAAATTATCTTGATTCTCACATAAATGCCATGATAAACTGTTTTGCTTCAGAAGGACAAAACGTAGCAATGTTTAAAAGATTTCCTCTGTGACAATCATAATCTAAAGGTTAGGGGCCAATGTTCATTCAATTTTGCATAATAAAATGTTAAAAATGTTAATGCATACATACAACGCCATGCTTATATGACTGATTTGAAGCGACACCCATTTTGACTGTAATGCCAGTTTTTGTTTGAGAGACACCCACTTTATTGGTAGAAACCCATTTTTTCTCCATCCAGTGGCTCTGTTTCTAGAAAATGTCTATTTTATTTTAAGTTATAGAGCTTAGTTATAAGGCGAGTTCTAAACATTCGCATCAATTCCAGAGCCCTAGAATAAATAGAAATATGGGAACCCATTCTCACATAAAATGGTAGGCTTTTGTCTACGTGTGTGTGTGTGTGTGTGTGTGTGCCTGTGTGTGTGTGTGTGTGTGTGTGTGTGTGTATGTGTGTGTGTGTGTGTGTGTGTGTGTGTGTGTGTGTGTGTGTGTGTGTGTGTGTGTGTGTGTGTGTGTGTGTGTGTGTGTGTGTGTGTGTGTGTGACAGCGATTAGCGCCCGTTGAGGACGGACAAACTTGAAATATTAGGATATTGTCCCTAAAACAATTACCTCGGGACCTTTTTTTTGGATTTTTTTTTTTTTTTATTAAGATGCTCATTGTCAAGAAAATGTCCGTTTCACAAACACCGGTTGATCCACACTGGAGCCCGTAATATTTCCTTTTATAATATATATATATATATATATATATATATAAGGACAGCTGATGTCCTGATGACACAATGCAAGCTTACCAGCCTGGATTTCCATGGCATTAGCACAGCATTCTCAGAATTTATTGAAAAATTATGTCCCTTGGAGCTACTCTGATTGAGTGCATTTTTTGGCTTGGGCGACGCCTTTGTTATAAGTAATGAATAATTGTACCACAAAATTGCCTAGGTGTTGCCTTTTCAAAATTAGTCAGTCTTCTTCCACTGCAACACCCCATAAAGCTTTAGGGATGCAATCCACGCTGGCCTAGTGGTTGCTACCAGTCAAATTCTGGAGGCGGCTTCTAGTATATGCGTTGTGTTCGCAATTTCAGGTTACGCCGTATGCCTACCTGATGAGACCCACCTTGGGTCGAAACCGGTCGTAGGCGGCAAAATCTTAAATCTATCCAGCAGGTCCAAGATCTGTTTGGGAATATTCATGCACTAGCCTCCCCTCTTGGGGGGAGGACTGGATGTTCTCCAGCGGGTTGCGGGGCGCCTGGGGGTAGTCCCCATTGCTTTATGTAGTAGGTGTTCAGTGGAAGGCTCAAAAGATCTAATAAGCGATGCAGTCACAAAAGGACAGCTGATGTCCTGATGACACAATGCAAGCTTACCAGCCTGGATTTCCATGGCATTAGCACAGCATTCTCAGAATTTATTGAAAAATTATATTTATATATATATATTCACGTTTTTGAGATTAATTTCACGAATTGTATGGGTTAATCTTAAAACAATTGAATCTTTTTTTATGAAAACAAGATAAAGATTTCATCTTGAAGTCTTGTATTGTTTGGAGCTGAGATGCGTTTATCTTTTAGGAACATTCAAGTTCAGAGTTGTTTATATTTTTAGGCTTATTATGCTGTTCCATTTCCCTCCTCTCTAAGCTAACCTCTGATCAACACACGTCGACGCACACAAATAAAGACGGACACACTGCCTCTCCCACCATTAGTACGCTCTGTGGGCTCATCTAGCGACAGGAATCCATCTCCTTCTATTCTAACCCACCTTCTGATCTACACACACTGGCACACAGAAATAAAGACAGACACACAGCGATTCCCGCCATTCGTAAGCTCTGTGATCAGGCGCAGCATAGCTAATAGCACGAGCTGCGAAATGACGTCACTTCAAAGCTTCACGTCATGGCATCATTAGTCCCACGACTCTGTGTTCATAGTGATGACTCGATGTTATACGTCACTCATCGCAGTACTAACATTTGACGTATCAGAGAATCAACTTTGAAATTTTCTTGCTGATTTTCACGTCTAGGGCTTGCAGGTCACAATTTGACCTAATCCTACCCCAGAGCCGGGACAAACAGCCATCTTATGCAAACACTATTTATGAAAAATCATGCGGGTATTAATGAGAAGATGGCTTTTTTTCGTAAAAGAAAAATTAAAGTTATGTTTTCTGTTTTACAAATGAATCCTAAAACGTGATGCAAAACATTGTCTGATTTTCACACTTAGGGCATAAAGGTCACAATTGACCTAATCGAACCCGATAACCGAGACAAACTGTAGGCTTATGTAAATACCATGTACAAAAAATCATGCATCATTTATTAATGAGAAGATTGTGGGCAGTTTTTCGTTAAAAAAAAATCCAAATGTTTTAAGATTAACCCATATAATTTGTCAAAATTATTCCCCAAAAACGTAAAAATATATTTTTTCACAAAATATTTAATTATCACTAAAAACGTTCTAGAGGTACAATGCTGGTTAACGAACTCATTCAATAACACCCTTTTATATAGCTAAACATCTAGTAAAAATTAAAAAACATTACGGACTCCAGTGTGGATCAACTGGGTTTTTTTGTGATACGGCCATTTTCTCGCCAATAAACATCTTAATGAAAACTTCCAAAAAAAGTTCCTGAGATAATTCTTTTAGTGACAATATCCTACAATTTCAAGCGTGTCCGTCCTCAAACGCGGGCTCTAGTCGCTGTCACACACACACACACACACACACACACACACACACACACACACACACACACACACACACAAACGGCGCTTTGGCGCCAAAAAGACGTTCTCGAGCAAGGTTTGCGTAGCTAGACGTGACTTCATTTTTCTCGTGTTACTTCTTTGCCAGAATTTCTGCCACCCCCGCCCCCCCCCTCCCCCCCCCCCCCCCCCCCCCCCACGCCAAAAACGTCATGTGCATGCTCTGGAATACAATACAATACAATTGAACTTTATTGTCTGTTCGAGTCAAAGCACGACAGAAATTTGCTCCCACCAGCCCCATTTCAAAGTCTACCGTATTCTTTAAATACGGTAGACAAAAAAAAACAATCTTCTCAATAATACCCGCATGATTTTTTTATTAACAGTGTTTGCATAAGCCTGCTGTTTGTGGGGTAGGATTAGGTCAAAATGTGACCTGTAAGCCCTAAGCATGAAAATCAGCAAGAAAATTGCAAAGTTGATTCTCTGATACGTCAAATGTTAGTACTGCGATGAGTGACGTATAACATCGAGTCGTCACTATGAACACGGCGTCGTGGGACTAATGATGCTATGACGTGAAGTTTGAAGTGACGTCATTTCGCTGCTCGTGCTCTTATTCTTCTTCAGAATAGCTAAGGTACGCCAGTTTACAGAGCTTACGTATGGCTGGAAGCGCCGTGTGTCCGTCTTTATTTGTGTGCGTCGACGTGTGTGTTGATCAGAGGTTGGCTTAGAGAGGAGGGAAATGGATCAGCATAATAAACCTAAAAATATTAACAACTCTGAATGTTCCTAAAAGATTAACGCATCTGAGCTCCAAACAATACGGTAGACTTTGGGATGAAATCCTCATCTTGTTTAATTTTTTTCTGCACTGAATTACTTTTTACGAAAAAGTTGACAAGGTATAAAGCTGGCTAATGAACTCATTCAATGTCTATATTCAAGCTATATATACAAAATTCTGAGTGAATAGGATAAAAAATGCGAGTCAACCGACTTTGTATAAACGGCAATTTTTCTCTTTAACGAGTCTACCATTTAAATTATGCTCGGAGGCTCTCCGAAATACATCTCGATCAAAGCATTTCCTAAAGTTTCAGACCTGTACGTACACAAACACCAGAGATACTCGTGTCTACACACACACACACACACACACACACACACACACACACACACACATACACACACACACACAGCGCTTCCCGCCATATGTACGTTCAACAGAGCGGTTAGCGTACCTAGGCATGAAATAATTTTTATCGTGTACTTCACTGTCAGTCAGATGCCGGTGTGCCCGCCCACGTTCGTCATTTACATGCTATGGAACTTGTTCCGACCAACCCCAACTCAATGTCTACCGTATTTTCAATACGGTAAACAATACAATGGACCACTGTGTTCGTATCAAATATTATGCTTGAGTAAATTCTTCAGACTCTTCAGCAAACAAAGTGCTCTTTTTACAGCCGGTACATCTGCTGAGAGCATAGCTGACCAGCTGCCTTCTGACGAAACGATGACCGCTCTTGTCAAGTGCATGGAGGCCCTGGATGGTCCTAACAACTGCGCTGGATGTGGCAAGAGTGCTGCATCTGATTTCTGTCTCCAGTGCTGGGAGAAGTACTGTCCTTCGTGCAGCAAACTCCATACCAACATGTCGCTGGGACGAAACCACACTATCACCGCTTTGTCTGCACTCACGCCTCAAGACCTGATGGCCAGCAGACGCCGCATGTGTGAAACACACCCCAGTAACCAGGCAGACCTCTTCTGCGCCACTCACCAAGCCGCCATTTGTGTCACGTGCTCCACTACGTTACACCGCCCATGCACCAATGTTGTTGAGGTCTCTCTCTCTCTCTCTCTCTCTCTCTCTCTCTCTCTCTCTCTCTCTCTCTCTCTCTCTCTCTCTCTCTCTCTCTCTCTCTCTCTCTCTCTCTCTCTCTCTCTCTCTCTCTCTCTCTCTCTCTCTCTCTCTCTGGAGCTCACTTCCTCCACATATACAGCAAATGAGACATCTTCCATTGTTTAGGACGAAAGCTTTTAAATACATCTCAGAGCAATAGAAACGTAGATAATGTGTCCAAAAGAGCCATGTTAATGATTTCCTTTTTTAACGCATTGTTGTTGTCCTCCGTTTTGCACTTGTTAGTTTTTATATATCTCTCTTCTCTGTAGTGTTTTTCCTGTTCACTATATTCCTACACAAGAGTAGCTGTATCATAAGCGCGCAGTCGCTGTCTATAAACACTCACTTTACTTCGCGCCCCTCCCCCCCCCCCCCCCCCCAGACCCTGTTAATTCAGTGATATGTGTGTGTGTGTGTGTGTATGTAAACTTCAGCGACTTGTGAACTAATATCGGCATGTAACACAAATGACCTGTGTGTGTAGACGCTTGTTTGTGCTGTTAACATGTTGTTTGTAATGTTGTAGTTTAACAAGGACAAACACGAAAGAGGCCTGTGCGCCTATTGTTTCCATCCTTGAGAAATAAAGTATCATTCATTCATTCATTCATTTATTCATTCATTCATCCTCTCTCTCTCTCTCTCTCTCTCTCTCTCTCTCTCTCTCTCTCTCTCTCTCTCTCTCTCTCTCTCTATCTCTTTCTCTTTCTCTCTCTCTCTCTCTCTCTCTCTCTCTCTCTCTCTCTCTCTCTCTCTCTCAGTCTCTCTCTCTCTCTCTCTCTCTCTCTCTCTCTCTCTCTCTCTCTCTCTCTCTCTCTATCTCTCTCTCTTTCTCTTTCTCTCTCTCTCTCTCTCTCTCTCTCTCTCTCTCTCTCTCTCTCTCTCTCTCTCTCTCTCTCTCTCTCTCTCTCTCTCTCTCTCTCTCTCTCTCTCTCTCGCCAAACTAGGCCCCCAGCTATGAGAGTATCATTTTTTGTGACAAGATGCCTCTGGTTTTTCCCTCAATGCATGAAGGACAACCTTTGCAGGCGAAATCTGAAGGCGGCCGAAAGCGTCAGGCTGTCAGAGACAAACTGACAGAACTACAGAAAATGGCCGACACTTACAATCAAACAGTGAGAGCCTTGAAGCGCCAGAAATCGCAAACTGACGTCTGGTGCGAGCGAGAAATACAGAGAGTGGCTCCTGTTCGCCAGCGTGTGTTGAAGGCTTTGGACGCGGGTATTGACAAAATGATGACTGACATTAAGAAAGCTGCGTCCAGGGAACATCAGGAGATCCAGTCCCGCATTGATGCACTCACTCTTCAACTGGATTACCTTGGCACCCAAATGTGAGTGTTTTTATCCAGTTCTATTTGATGGTCTGTGATTCTGGACCTTACGGCTAAAGCCGTAAAGTGCAAAGTCACAGACTATCACACAAATGTACAAAGCATGCTATATGTTCACTGAAAACCACCAGATCAACACTAGGTTGTGTCTCTTTCCGTTGTATCTGTAGGTCAACATGACAATTAGGTTACGCCCCCTTTTCACACACTCTTCTCTATTAGCCTCTTGCAACACAAAGCTATGGACGAAGAACTATTCTACCCACACAAAAAAGTCCACGCGGAGCATATCACAGGAGAAACATTTCCAGCATTTCTTAAACACATTGTCTGTTAACGTTTCCCGCAACACTCTAATGCACTAAGTACCCCATGACAAAACTGTCGTCTGTAAGCCTGCATACAACTGTGCACATGCCCCATATAAGTCTCCCATGAAAACACTAGTTCGACTAAAATTACTAAAATTTTGCTCTTTTTTCATACCACCTGTCATGCCTTTTGCTGCTTGCTCAAAACGCACAAAAAAGGGGGAAAAATGAAATTTTACACCCTATAACGACTGCAAAAAGGGAGGACATTTTTTTAAACTATTTTTTGCGGTTACTACATGCATCGGAAGCAATTGCCCTGTGTGACCTGTGGCAGGAAGTTACTGGAAGAGGAAGGGGCAATGGCGACTGACTGTGATCTCGCTACCATGGGAACCTCGCTTCTAGACAGAGTTGCCTCCCTTGCCTTGGACGATCTCATCACCGGCGATGATGCGGCAAGAAAATATTTCGTGGCCATGTTTGATGAGGCCCACGTCAGTCGTCTGGAAAAGGAGCTGAGGGAGATGGGGTCCACACAACAGTTGACGTTTGATGAACTGTGGGGTAAGCAATGTCAAGGTGTTAGTCGTGTACTGTATACCTTGTCCTTGTCGTGAGCTGGCCATTGGGTGCAATAAGGAAGGGGGAAGAGATCTAGTCCTTTGTCTATATGTTGGTCCTGCCTTCAGTGATTCCCCTTGTTTTGTATACAGTCGTTTAGCCGCTATTTCATTCATTCATTTATTCACTGATTTATTGATTAATTAATTGATTTATCTGAGCTTGAAGGTAGCAATTTCGACTATCGTCCGGAATGTCGCGGTTTCGAACCCAGCTGGAGTCATAATATGTTCATTCTCTTTTTGGTGCCCCGTGTCTGAAATCGCCTTTATTGTGGACACACAAAAAAACAACGCTGAGCTCTAAACGTTTAACGTTCCTCGTTCGTTCGTTCATCTCTCCATCCATCCATCCGTCCGTCCGTCCGTTCGTTCGTTCTTTCCTTTCTTTGGTTGTTCGTTAGTTCGTTGATTCATCCATCCATCCATCCATCCATCCATCCATCCATCCATCCATCCATCCATCCATCCATCCATCCATCAATCCATCCAGCGGTCCGTCCGTTCATCCATCCATCCGTCCGTCCGTCCGTACGACCATCCATCCATCCATTCATCCGTCTATCTGTCCGTCCTTCCGTCCCTTCATCCCTCCATCCATCCATACATACATACATGAGAACTAAATCGTGTCACGTACCACTTTCAGACAAAGCGTTCCCACAACAGGAACAGTACCGTGTCCTCTACCTTTACCCTGGGATCATGACACAGACCAGCACTGCATCCGACACGCGTGACTCAGACCCGTCCTGTCCAAGTGAGGACATTGTAGACTGTGAGCCGGAATACGAGCTGGGTCAGGACACTGACGCTAAGGTAAACTGATTCTGCTGTATTGCAGACAATCACAATGCAACGTATTTACTGTATAAGATTAACCCCTTCCCTGCCACTGGACGCCTGTTTTGTTTCTGAAGTCTTTGTTCATTCAGCGACCAGAAGCCACAACCGTCCGAGGAACATGGGTACACATTGGCCTCAGCAAGAGACATAGATCCTCATAAGCCCCTCAGTCGTTCACTTTTTCTCGGCAGTGAAGGGGTTAATTTAATTCCGCCCTGATTTGGCACAGGCAGTATGTCCATTTTTTAGAAAAGCAAAATTGTCATTGTGTTAAATTGAACATTTCACTCTTCTCTGAATTGGGCTGTAATGGCTTTTGACAAGTTGGGAAAAAGGTCATCGGGACGACGTCAGACTTAGTTCGTTCACGGCCGTGCGCGGGTCAGCTAAGTCTGACGTCGGCCCAAGGGCCTTTTGCTCAATGAGTCCTCCCAAATATCTTCCTTCTTCTTTGCTTCTCTACAGAAGGTCCACATGTCAGTGTCTAGAAGTGGCCTGGCCAGCGGGCAGACAGTGAAAAGCAACATGGAGAAAGCCCTGACCGACCTCTCACCCGGGCCACACGCTGTGATCTGGGGTGTGCCAGTACTGTCTGACCGCCATTCACCCACAGTCAAGGCCAGGTGTGATTCACTCACTGTGGACTGTTACCAGGAAGCCAAGAGGTTGCTCCAGCCTTTCCCGGCGGATAAACTGATCGTCAGGTTCGGGTCATATGACGATGAGAGTGAGTTAGATGTAGAGGAGTATTTGTCACGCGCATCTCAGGATATCCGGAGTGTGGTACAGGAGGCCGGGGGGCGGTGGGTCGGGTGTCTGACGGATGAGGCAAAGAATGCTGCTGAGGAAAAATGGTTTTTTTCTCTGCTGGCACAGTCACACTTGTAACTCGACAGTGGCACACACACCGTTTACTCCTTACTGAATGCATTGTGTAGTGTAGTCAACGTTATTCAATGTCGCCAGAAAATCCACTCATGACGGTTTGCACCTTAACCCCTTGACTGACGAGAAAAGTGAACATGATCTAAGCACAATAGACATAAATCCTCATGAGCCTCCGCAGTTGCGGGGGCTAGTGAGGACATATGCCTCTTGCTGCTATCACTTTAAATCCACGTTACTCAGATGGTTTGGGGTCTTTGGCTTTGAATAACAAATAATGCAGAAACGCAGTCTACGTCAAGGGGTAATTATTGAATATTTACAATTAGTTTTGAAATTATCGCACGTGCATGAGGCTTCAGGGTTGTTGTCTTTGCTCGTTCCCCTTCATTTTGTTGCGGAGACACTACAGGTATGCTGTTACTTGGCAAAAGGCAGTATGTTCATTATTGTTGCGGAGACACTACAGCTATGCTGTTACTTGGCAAAAGGCAGTATGTTCATTATTGTTGCGGAGACACTACAGCTATGCTGTTACTTGGCAAAAGGCAGTATGTTTATTATTGTTGCGGAGACACTACAGGTATGCTGTTACTTGGCAAAAGGCAGTATGTTCATTATTGTTGCGGAGACACTACAGGTATGCTGTTACTTGGCAAAAGGCAGTATGTTTATTATTGTTGCGGAGACACTACAGGTATGCTGTTACTTGGCAAAAGGCACTGTTGCGAGGACACTACAACTACGCTGTTTTTTTGGGTTGTTTTTTGGGGGGTTTTGTTTATCTATATATATATATATATATATATATATATATATATATATATATATATATATATATGTAAACCATGCATACATAATTACATTACAAATCAAGTTACACAATCACAGAACAAAAGATATAGAAAGAATATAGCACATAAATATGTACCCCCCTCCCCACCCCACCCACGATCCTATTTACCCCCCTCCCCGCCCCACTCTCTTAGAACACCCACCACTCGAACACACAACAAATGACAAGCAAAGTTTAGGTCTGAACAGTCGCGCAGGACAGACACAAATGTGACCGCCTGGGCATGCTTTCCCCAGTGCTATAGATAGCACTGATGGATGCATGCATAAGGGAATCCAGTTAGGCGACCCTTGCCACTCGGCTTGAATCAACCCTGGATGCCTTAGTGAGATGCCTGGCAGAGCCAGAAGCCGTCTGCACAATATCGCCAATGGTGAGGCTGCAGCCAGTTAACACTGTAACAGCATTACAACTCGCCAAAAAGTGTGGCATAATGATACCACAAATGACAAATCTTGTTGCTCTGACCAGTAATTCCAAATCGGTACTTCTCACATATTTAGCGACTCTTCATAATTCTAACAAAGTGCCTTAAATTAGGCAGGGTTTCTTCTAATCTACATTTGTAAACATAGAACTTAGCAACTAATATTATGAGGTCTAAGACAGTGTCTGACCTAAAGTGCGTAGCTGTGCCAAAGACAATAAGACTTTGTGAACTCAAAATTAGTGCAGTTTACACAGTTGTCTCGCAACCATTGTCCCATGTCAGACCAAAATATCTGTACATACAAGCAGTCCCAGAACAGGTGGGAAAGAGTTTCGTCCTCACTCTTACAAAGGTGCAAATTGCAGATTCAGACAATTTACGCAGAAATAGAAATCGCTTTGTGGGCAACAACCGATGCAATAACCTTAGCTGAAACCATTTTAGTTGGGAGTCTGGTGTGGTTTTGAAGGGTTTTGAAAAAATACATTTCCAGCTTGGTATGTCATCAATTTCAAAGCATTGAGACCACTTTTGAATACAAATAGGCCTTGACTTTGATTTGACCAATGTAAAATATATGGTTTTACAACCCTGCAAGATAATATTCCAGGCCTTATTGCCGGTTTTCCTTCCTTAACTGGCTCTACTTCTAATGAGGTTATGTAGGCCCTGACAGCATTGGCTATACCAGAGTACATCAAGAAATGTGTAAGGGAACAGCAACTTAAATGATTTGAAAGACAACAGAGAGCCATTCTCATCAAGCAGATCCCCAATAACCAACATTCCTTTTTCTCTCCATTCGGTGATATGAACCGTTTTCCTGTTTCTAATAAAGTTCTTGTTAAAATGAATACGTTCTGAGAGCACTTCGTCAGAATTTTCAGGTACACACTTGTTACAAACAATCTTGTAATGTTTGGCAACATCGGCCCAGAAGCAATTATCACAAGGAAGCATTAAAACGTTTGCATATTCACCACCAAACACCTGCATGTTATTAAACATAGGATAGCAGCTGACCAGAATCCGACGTACCAATGAGTCACATGATACACCAAAGACCCTTCTAAGCCATCTGACCTTCATAGACGTCAAAAATGAATAAACATTTAACATTCGCAAGCCACCTTCATTGTATGCTGAACAGACAACAGATTTATTTATTTTTGCTCTCTTTCCATCCCACAAGAATGTAAACAACATTTGTTCAAGGTCAGTCAAAAACTGTGCGGGATGATCTGGGAGATTCATAAAAAGATGGACAATCTTTGACACCGCAAGTGTTTTGATCACCGTAATTTTACCTAATGGTGTGAGTTGACGCTTAGACCAAAAATACAAAACTCGCTGAATTTCAGCAAGTTTGCCCTCGTAATTAATAGCAGTTATAATATTAATGTTTGTGGAGAGCTTTATACCTAGAACCTTAAAAATCCCAGGGTCCCAGACAAAGTTGAATTCGGGCATGAATCGAGTGTGTGAATTCCTCATAGGTTCAAGCCAGACCACCTGCGTTTTATCCATATTCATCTTGAGACCTGAGATAGATGCAAAGTATTGTATACTGTGGATGCTTTCTTCGAAAGACCTTTTGCTTCCATTTAAGAACAATGAAGGCAAAAGGCAGTATGTGCATTATTGCGAAAAGCGAGAATTCCATTGTTATACGATACAAATCTCGCTTTTCTAAAAAAATGGATATACTGCCTTTTGCCAAATAACGACTAGCAGAGCTGGCGATGCATGGGTCGTGATAGTTCAAGGGTTGTGCCAAATCATCTCTGCGCCTTTTCGGGTAAAATCTAATCTGGCACAACCCTTAAACTGTCATAGCCGAGCGTAATCTTACAAATTTGACACATAGGCTTTATAGACGACTCTGATGTTTACATTCCAATATATCAAGAACATGTCTTTGTTATTGTTGTTACCCTTTGTCTGTCGGTAGCGCTTTTCCTGCAGGAATCATCGCGACACAAAGCGTTACCGACATCTACAGGATATGTCTTGTTACTTTCATGATCACTATTATTATTCTATTATTGATCATCAGCAGGTGCGGATAAAAGGGGGAGGGGGACTGGGCGTGTTGGGTTAGGGGTGGTGGGGGGGGGTGAGGGAGGGTGGTTGTGAACAAAGACAAAGAATAACGTCATTATTTTTTACACTTTACACGATAACCCAAAGAGTCTGGCACGTGTCAAGCATTCTGAACTTCATTTGTTCTCTTGTTGTTGTTGTTGTTGTTGCTGTTTGTTTGTTTGTTTGTTTGTTTGTTTGTTTGTTTGTTTGTTTGTTTGTTTGTTTGTTTGTTTGTTTGTTTGTTTGTTTGTTTGTTTGTTTGTTGGGCTGTTGTTTTTGTTTGTTGTTTGTTTTTCATTTGTTTTTGTGTTAATGTTGGTGTGATCCAGAAGTAGGGAGGAACCACTGTGGAACCCCCAGGACCCGCCTGTAACAATTACCGTTGCTGTTGCTGTAAACAGTTTGAAGTTCGTCTCAATGTCAGACTGTGTACTCTATTTGTATAACATTATAGTCGTTTGACAGTTGCCTTAGAAGAATCTTGAAAATCCACTGGCGAGAGAAGATCAGCAACGTCAGACTCTGGTAGAGGACAGAGCAGATTAAAGCAGAGAATGAAATTGCCCGAAGAAGATGGGGATGGATCGGTCACAGTCTGAGAAAGCCAGTTTCCAGTATCACTAGGCAGGCATTGTCATGGAACCCCCAGGGAAAGAGGAAAAGAGGCAGGCCGAGAAACACCTGGCGTCGAGACCTCCAAGCAGACATCAAGAGACTGGGAACCACCTGGAGTAAAATCGAAGGAGAAGCACAGGACAGGAGTCGCTGAGGTCTCTCGTCGACGGCCTATACCGAGGGAGGGGTCACAGGCGTAAGTAAGTAAGTATAGTCGTTTGACATCGGAGCGCACAACGTTTTTTGCAAATATCTCCGCAAAGAGTCACTTTTTCTATACCAGTCTTAAAACAAATGTCATTCCGTTTTTGTTTGCCTAATACGATTTACTTTTAAGAAACTCGATCAATGTGTCAGTTTTGCTGTAGTGTCGTAAAAATTCGAATTTTTTTCATTAAATGACTGATTTAAAATCCCTGAATGTGCCCCAGGTATAATAAATCCACTATAAAAAAGACCGATTTTCACTTTAAGTGGCCAAGTTTTCAACCCTGAAACAGCGCAGGCATACGTGAAGTATGCATGCTTGACCTCGATATTGAATCTGCCGGAGCTCTATTTAGGGTATTGAAAATGGCTTTTTCTTGTCTTTTCACCAACTTTTTACGACTGCAGAGCACAAAAAAAAAATCGTAGGAATTCAGTAAGAAATATTCCATATGAGGTCAACTGGCATTAAATTATATTTGTTCTGAAAGTGGTACAGAAAAGTCTTTATTTGCGGAGATATTTGGCATAAACGTTGTACGCTCAGATGTCAAACGGCCTATACCAGTTTCCACTGTGTCAATAGTAACACTGTCAGGTAGAGAGTTGCTTCCCTTTCATCACTGCACACGAATTCAGGCCCCGTAAGCAAGCAGTGTCTTTAGCTTAGCTTAGCTTAGTTTAGCTTAGATTAGCTTAGCTTAGCTTATTATTAAGAACAAACATTTTCACACAAGGCATCACACATTCTGTGACTGAGATAAGTCAATCCCAACTACTCTTTATATTCCCTTTATTTATGTATACACCCAAACCCAGATAGATCCATGTACTTACACTATGTCTGATATCGGACCAGTATTTTGTGAACAAATCACTAATACTGAAGCATGAAAGTAAGATGAACTGCTTTTATTTTGAAATTATTTTGATTTATATTTACTGCGTTGCATTTTGTAGAAAATTGTAGTTCTTAATCTTACAGACAGGGACATTGTTGTCTTCGTCAATACAATGTTGTTGTACTTTATGTTTGAAAACTCTAAACATGTATAACTGTACACATATATCATATATGTACAGTACACATATATGTACTCATATATTGAATGTGGCGCTTGTGTTGTGCTGCACACACAGTATAAACCACACAACGACACGTGTAAGGTAATATGTACTGTATTAAGAATTAATATGGCTTATGTTACTTGTCTTTCACAAACTGTTTCTGGTGCTGAGGCCAGCTTCACACTGGTTGTCTGCCTAACGCTGTGGTGGTAGCGAATGGAGGGAGACAACCAGTGTGGGCCAGCTGTCCACCCGATCACCGAGCCTTTATCAGGCTGATTGCTGTGAGTGCATGAGGCTCAGCCCCGTGACTAACAACACTCAGGCTGATGAAGGCTCGGTGATCGGGCCCAAAGCTCGCCCCCACCATCAGAAAGGGTTTTTGCAAGGGGCATAACTTGTACTGGCTATCTGCATGGCAGAAGCGAAGAACGAACTACTAATTTTACTATAAAAGCGTACAATTGTGATGGTTTATGGTTTTGGACATTGCGGCTGCATGCTGTAGATGATCTGTGTCTGTTTCTGTTGGGTTGTGTTTGCTTGATGCCGGCAGTG
Organism: Semisulcospira habei; assembly: GCA_036245525.1. Classification (NCBI taxonomy): domain Eukaryota; kingdom Metazoa; phylum Mollusca; class Gastropoda; family Semisulcospiridae; genus Semisulcospira; species Semisulcospira habei. The sequence goes on from BTPG01000001.1 coordinate 279,704,492, forward strand.
CACGTTAGAATACAAACTAAATGTTAAGTAATATGTTGATACAGTTGCGGTTGCAGTATTTTCATTTCTTGTAAAATAGTAACTTGATTGGTAAATAGGTTTCCTAATTGTATTCTATGACATTGTGAAACAAGACTTCAATGTATTTTAATGTTGTTACTTTTTGGCACACATAACACAGATATGCAGGGGCGGATCAGTTACCTCCGGGGTGAGGGGGGTCCAACTTTTTGTTTGGGACCTTTAACCTGATACAAAAGGCCTCCCCGACGCTATACCTTGCTTCCAGCTATCGAAATATCGAAAAGCGCAGGAGAGGGAGGGGAGAGAGAGAGAGAGAGAGAGAGAGAGAGAGAGAGAGAGAGAGAGAGAGAGAGAGAGAGAATTGAATTCACACACACACACACACACACACACACACACACACACACACACACACGCACACACACACACACACACACACACACACACACACACACTCACTCAGTCAGATGTAAGGCAGCACAAGGATAACGCATGATGCCTATTACTCGAGTGATGCGTTACAATCACGCACAAACACACACTGAGCGTGCAAATACGATGCAAGTTGAATGTATGATAGCAGATCAAGGTAGCATGATACGGAATCAGAATTTATGATCATCTTTATGATACTATTAATAAAGTTTGTAGATACATCTAATCTCGCCACTAACTTTCCCAGCTCCCTCCCTCTCTCCACCTTCAACTCGACAGCTCCCCCATCTCCCTCTCTGACTCGGTCAAGAACCTTGGCGTTATCCTCGATTCCTCTCTTTCCATGACCAGCTTTGTCTCCGCCACGGCCCAGGCATGTTATTTCCACCTCCGCCGCATCAGTCAGATCAGAAAATACCTTACTACCGAAGCTGCCACCAAACTCGCTGTCTCTCTCATCTTATCTGGCATCGACTACTGCAACTCTCTCCTTTCCGGCCTTCCTCACTCCACCACTCTCACTCTCCAGCGCGTCCAGAACAATGCTGCCCGCCTCGTCCTCAGAAAGAAAAAATCCGACCACATCACTCCCCTGCTCAAGCTCCTTCACTGGCTCCCCATCCCCCAACGCATCCAATACAAGATTCTGTCTCTCTGCTACAAATCCCTGAACAACTACTCTCCTACCTATCTCTCCAACTTACTTCACCCCTACACTCCTTCCCGCTCCCTCCGCTCCGCCTCCGACCCTCTCCGCCTCCTCATCCCCCGCACCAAACTCAGCACTTTCGGCCCCCGCTCCTTCTCAGTATACGGTCCATCCACCTGGAACACTCTCCCACTCTCTCTCCGTCAGAAACACTCTCTCTCCTCCTTCCAATCCGCCCTCAAAACTCACCTCTTTCAACAGTTCTAGCACTACATCACCACACTCCCCACCCCAAGCTGACCGTCGTAATGTTTTTTCACTATTTGTGGTACGTGAGTCATTGTCTAAAGCGTGCGCATGCGTGTGCGAGTTGTGAGTGCGCGCTTAGAGTTATAATTATTATAAGATAAGCGCATTATAAATATCGTTATTATTATTATTATTATTATTATCTGTTCGATTATTTCTGAGTAAATAATGTAGTAGCTGGGCTTTGAAGGAGTTCACAGACTGTGCTGATTTAATCTTTTTGAGAAGTGCGTTCCACAGTAGTGAACCCGAGTAAGAAAAAGACGTCTTCAATATGTCTATTCTGTTCTTTAAAACTACCAGGTCATTTTTCGTGTGTTGTAGGGTGTGCTACAAGTCTTGAAAAGATTGGATATGTAAGCTGGTGTTTTCCTACTGTAGCCTTATATACCATTACTAACTTATTAAAAACAAAGTGTTGACGGAGAGGGGCCATACGAAGTAATGCAAGTTTTTCGTCGGTACTGCTTTCTTGTTGAATGTTTTTATCTAATATAACTTTCACTGCTCGCCTAAGGAGTGAGTTTAATCTTTTTAAATTTGCATCGCTACAGCTATCCCACACAGATGAGACATAATCAATATGCGATTTAATATGTGCATTATAGAATAGTTGTCTTGTTTTTCTGTCAGTGAAATATTTTAGTTTAGCAAGAAGAAACAAATTTCTTGAGACCACCTTGCATATCTTATCTGTTTGGCTCTGCCAGCTGAGACACTTTTCAATGTGTGTGCCAAGTACTCGATGTTCTTTAACTTGCTGAATTACTCTAGACCCTAACAATCTACAGAATTACCGCCCTGTCTCAAACCTCAGTTTTCTCTATAAGATCGTTGAGAAGGTTGTGTTGTCGCAACTTCTCGACCATATGAACCGAATCGTCTTCTTAGTCCCAATCAGTCTGCTTACCGTGCAGGTCATTCCACTAAAACTGCTCTTGAAAAAAAATCTGAATGACCCCCTCGAGGCTCTTGATGATGGCAAAGTATCTGTTCTTGCACTGTTAGACCTATCTGCTGCCTTTGATACGATTGACCATGACATTTTGCTACAACGTCTCTATCTGTGTATGGCATTCATGAAACTGCTTTACCGTGGTTTAGATCATATCTGACAGACAGAACTCAATGCATAGTTGTAATGATAAGCTATCCAGCCCATCCACCGTGCGCTTTGGCGTCCCACAAGGTTCAGTTCTTGGACCAGTCCTCTTTACCCTGTATGTTCAGCCACTGGCAAGTGTTTTTAACCGTTTCTCTATATCACATCATGCATTTGCAGATGATACTCAACTCCATGACTCATGTTCACCTAATCAGATTATGGACACAATCGATAGCCTTCAGGAGTGTCTCTCGGAGACTAAGATGTGGATGACTTCAAACAAATTACAGTTGAATGACGGAAAAACTGAGGCCATGATCATTGCTTTCCCGAGGTTGACGAAGACGCTGACACTCCCCCAGTCATTACAAATCTGTGGTGCCACTGTCCCCTTCTCCCCCCCCCCCCCCCCACCCCCCCCCCCCCCCCCCCCCCCCCCGCCCCATGTAAAAATTCTGGGTGTCACACTTGATAGTAGCCTGTCCATGCACCTTCATGTGAACACCGTTTGCAGATCCGCCTATACTGAAATGCGACCTATTACTTCAGTCCGCCGCTATCTGACACCTGAAGCAACTAAAGTACTTGTATGCGCTTTTGTTTTGTCTAAATAAGACTATTGCAATGTTCTTTTGGCTGGCTGTTCCCAGTGTCTGATTGGCAAACTCCAGAAAATTCAAAACTCAGCTGCTAGGTTGATTCTTAGAGTCCCTAGATCAGATCATATCACACCCCATCTGTCTGCTCTTCACTAGTTACCTGTAACAGCTAGGATTCAGTACAAAATTTCATGCATGACTCACAGTTGTATTATCTGCTCCTGCCCACACTACCTTGCCTCTCTTCTCCATCTGTATACCCTCTCAAGACAGAATTTGCACTCTGCTGCCGACTCTCGAGTTTTACGTATCCCTCTTGTCAAACAAAGTCGTTCGGTGAGAGGTCATTCAGGTACCAGAGCCCAGTTGTTTGGAATTATCTCCCACGCGAACTGAGATACGTGGATTCGAGAGAGGCATTCAAGCGAGCCCTAAAGACCCATATTGTTTCTGTCTGCTACAAATGACTTTGTCACACACCTGTCACGTTAAAGTCATCTCTATCTATGTTAGAAGTAGTGTGTGTGTGTGCGCGCGCGCACGCGCGCATGCGTGAATGCGAGTATGAGTCCATAAGCGTAGTACTTTTGAATGGTGACTTTATAGCTTGTTTACAGAGTGCGTTGTATTTTGTTTTAGTACTTTTTGTAAATTGCGTTTTTGTAATAAGTTATTTTTGTACAATTAGTTTTTGTTAAGCGCCTAGAGCTCTAATCTGAGGTTAGGCGCTATACAAGTACTGATTAATAATTTGTTCTGATCCCAGAAACAAGTTCAAAGGAGGGGGATTGAGCTGATGTTTTTGTCTGGTGGCGACGAGCATGCACTTTGTTTTACCAGTATTTGGAATCATGAAATTATCAGCACACCATTTTGATGTAACATTTAGACTTTGCTGAAGGGTGAGGTTGACACTAAAAACATTTGCATCAGAAAAGTCTAATGTGCCATCATCTGCAAAAAGGCTGCAGGTGACTCCAGTGGGAGAAATATATAGCGGAAGATCATTTATAAAATAGAAAATAATAAGGGGCCGAGTATTGATCCCTGTGGCACACCATGACGAATTATACCCTCTGCAGATTGTCTGCCATTTACAAGAACAAATTGAGTTCTATTCTCTAGATATGACTGAAAAAAAACGCCACAGCGTTGCTACTAAGCCTATATGCTCTAAGTTTCTGTACAAGTAGATTATGATTGACTAAGTCGAAAGCTTTGCTAAAATCTAAGAATACTGTCCCTGTCGTTTGCAGTCTGTTCATTGCATCGAGCCATCTATCAATCAGATGAATCAGCGCTGTATGATAAGAATGGCGTTGTCGAAAGCCTGATTGCAAGGGGTGTAAAACTTGATGATTTTCCAAGAACTGCTGTAAATGATGATGAATATGTTTTTCTATTGGTTTCAACAAAGCCGAAAGTAAGGAAATGGGCCTAAAGTTATTTGGCTCAGAAAGATCTTTAGTTTTGGGCAAAAGAATGACTTTTGCTTTCTTTAGGCTGGACGGAAATGTTCCATGTCGAATACAAAGATTGTAAATATATATCAGAGAATCAACGACATATGGGAAAGCTAGTTTTAGTATTGCAGTACTAATGCCGTCATGACCAGTTGATCTCTTATTTTTTAGCTGACATATACTTTTACCAAAGTCATAAACCGTTATAACAGGAATGTTGAAAATACTTGACGAGCTTTTCAGCACAGAATTTATCAAGTACGTCTGATATCTGTGACATGTTTGGACATTTTTGTAATAGGACATCAGCAGCAGATAGGAAATGTGTATTAAATGTATCCGCTGAGACACTGGTGCATGCCGGCTTTTGTTTAGATTTTTTAAATGTGTTGAGGGCGCGCCACACTGTAACTGTGTCCCTTTTCTCATCAATGATCCGTTTAAAGTGACACTTTTGGGCATCACGAACAAGATACTTTACCTTATTTCGCTGTTTACGATAGGCATCAAATTCCTTGTGCTTTTTAAGTTCATTACGAAGTGACATAGCATCCTTGATATCTTTATTTAACCACAAGGAAGGCTGTGCACTTTTTACACTTTTTCCCCTGCCTACTTCCTAAGTTCCGGAGAAAGACATGGGTTATATAAGAGACCTGATGCATCTTATTGAAGATGCAAATGATCGTCTTATTCTATACCTGCGTATTTCTCTGTGGGCTGGCGATTGGGTGCCTGATAGGCGGGGGCAGGGGATCTAACTGTTGTCCAGCGCTGAGTAATTCCCCTTGGTTTGTTGTACAATTCTGCCAGCGCTAGCCTCACCTATCTGGTTTGTGAGTATCTCAGTATAACTCGAGGCAAATTTGTATCGTTACATTGTTGTGTAATGTTCTGTGCATCTACTGTGGGAATACAGGGTATTTACCCGACCACATATAGTAATGCACCTTCGTGTTTGTGTATGTATGTTTCCCCTGCCTACTTCCTAAGTTCCGGAGAAAGACATGGGTTATATAAGAGACCTGATGCATCTTTTTAGAAGATGCAAATGATCGTCTTATTCTATACCTGCGTATTTCTCTGTGGGCTGGCGATTGGGTGCCTGATAGGCGGGGGCAGGGGATCTAACTGTTGTCCAGCGCTGAGTAATTCCCCTTGGTTTGTTGTACTTTTTACACGTTTTTCGGTATGGTGCATGTTTATCCAGTACACTTAGAAAAAGCTCATACCATTCTGCAAGCGCAGTATTGGGATCATTGTAATTATAAACGTGACTAAAACATACTCGACAGAGATCCGATAGGAAAACGTCTTTGTTAAAGTTTTTATAAGATCTGAATTTAATAGTGAAGTGATTTTGGGGCGTCGGTCACCTTTCAGAGCCCAGCTACAACAGACGGGGTAATGGTCACTACTAGCAACCTCGGACACCTGCACCCCTAGTACTCTAGTCTTGTTGTTTGTGTAAATATGGTCGATCAATGTGAGGAAATGGCAGTTACTCTTGTTGCTTTAGTGACCAACTGTTTGAGACCAAACAAAGTAAGAGTAGTTTCCAAGCAGGATTGGAAGAAAACAAATTGATGCTGAAGTCGCCTAAGATTAATAGATCAGAAGTACATTTGGTTGCATTGTCCATCATTTCCGTAAATGCGTCATACCATTCAAAAGTGGCTGAGGGATTTCGATAAACAAAGCAGATTAATAATAGGGTGGCTTTGCTTGCTTTTAGTTCAATCCAAACGCTTTCCATTAGGTCTGATTCTAGATCTGTCCTTCTTCGAGCGCAGTCCCTAATAGAATTGTTTAAATACACGGCTATACCCGTGTGTCTAGGGGAAACAGGATCACGACGAAGTACATGAAAACCCGGGATCGAAATGGCTTCATCACTGATGTTAGAGCACAGTCGTGATTCAGTTATTCCAAACACGTGTAAAGCGTTTGGTTGACTCAACATCACACATAAATCTGGAACTTTGTTATACAAATGCTATATATTTAATTGTTTTCCTCCCTACGTCACACGACCAGTCACTTTAGCGCAAACTGTACCATGTGATCGTGATATAAAAAAAAACCCGTAGCGAAAAATGGCGGACGTTTTACAGCCCTCTCGATGACGCGTTAGGACCTCGTTTTCGAGTCTTGATAGCAATTCGGTTCGACAAAATAGCAGAAAAAAGGCACTAAAGTAGTCCTATGTGACGTAATACACATCATCTGCCTTATTTTTTACGACATGAGGAGCCAACTTAAACAATATTTCACCACTAATTACACAGCGCAAACAGCAAAAGCCTTCGCCAAATCCATCTCACCGCCATGCACCGAGCATTTTCAAAGTTCGGGAAACCACGGAACAAAAATAGCTTCCGAGGCTTTTTTTAACCAATCAGACACAGCAATCCTTGAAAACAACACAATGTCGTCTGCTCAGCCACCAACATGCCACAATTTCACCAAAGCACAGAGCAACAAATTCAAGAACTAAAACGAAAATGCACACCCAGCAACACTATACACAAAGCACGCTATTGCCAAAGTTCTCTCTTCACGTCACTCAATACGGGACTATCTGAAGAAAAAACATCTCACGAATTTTCGAAGACTATCCGACATCATGTCAACTCTGTAAAATAAAATCTTATCTTAAAATCCATCTCAGCACTAGTCCTGCTGTTAACAACGAGCGTTTTTTGCTATTCCTTTTTACAGATATCCCAACACACGTGACACTTTAGGATATAAAAACGACAATCTGCTGCACACTCGAAGCATTCCCTTCAGTCATCTTGAATCTAAAAGCACGAGGCACCATGCTAACTTGCACAAACTGTCACATCAGGGGTCAAATACCGATCGCTTCATCAAAAAGTTCTTAATTTTTCTGAATCACACAGCAGTCAAGAAGCACTGTCACTGTCATACTTTAACGACCTTTTGTATACATTGCAGCTTGAATCATTCTGTACACGTCAAGATTAGCTTTTTACTCGCGAAACTTGCGCTTCACATGGATTCATGCTACGTCACACTCTGTCTCGTAAAGACTGGGAATCCCCGGCAGAACATGTATATTCAATGGTGTCACCTATCCGCCACAGAATCGGCCGTCTTCATAAACCGGATTTTTTCTAAACAATAAACGGAGGAAGGAAAACAAATACGTTATTGGTCGGAGGGGTTCGCTACACGGACCTTTGTAGGCCTGAGGGAGGTCAAAGGAATCATTGTACCCCTCAGGCCTACAAAGGTCCGTGTAGCGAACCCCTCCGACCAATAACTTATAATGTCCTATAAGCAACTGATGCGTATCAGACTTGTCTGTAGACATAACTGATGTAGAAAGATAACAATAAATCAACACCTATGAACCAAAAGAAAAGATATATATTATTGTGTAGACGTGTGGGTTTTTTTTTCAATGCAGACGAGGAAAAACAAGGCGGTCTATACGTTGACACACTACAAGTTCAGTAGATGAAGAGAGAGAGGGGGGGGGGGCGTGTTAAGACTCTCACCATTCGCGGGCGCGGCGTGTTAAGACTCTCACCATTCCCCCAAATATCATACAACAAAAGGGGGTGTAAAAAAAGGGGACTTTGTTGTAGCATTTTAAAAAATTTCGGGTCGGGAGGGGGGGAGATCCCCCAGATCTGGGGTCCCCCAGATCCGCCCCTGGAAATGAACAAGGCCGGCAAGAGGCATAGATCCTCATGAACCCCAGCATGTGCTGGAGCTCGTGAGGATCTGTCTCTTGCTTTTGGATTTTTTCTGTGCTCCGACTATGATGGGGTTAATAGGGGCAGTGGCTTATAATGTAGTTCACAAGTTTAAAATCTAGATTGTTGATTGTGAAATGCATCAGATTCAAAGTGTTGCTGTGTGTAATATTACAGCTGTGGTTTGCAGCGTAACCTGAATGGTGAATAATTTTTGTAATTGTTTTATATAATATTTCGAAACTAAGCTTCCGTGTAATTTGATGTTGTAACTTTTTGGCATATTGTTTTTTGGCTTATTGTTAGAGGTAGCTTTCGCTTTATTTGAAACACGTGATCGCAGCATGCTTATCATAATTAAATGTGGCAGTCTTCTTGTTCATACATTTTGTAAGTAGACTACTGATTGTGAAATGCATCAGAATCATTTCTATGTTTACGTTGCACCATCGACTTCAATGAAGCCCTTCAACACACGGGGCTCATGATGATGTCTGCATTTCAGATGCAGTTGGCTTTGCTGGATCCCGGCAATGAGATTCTGGAATCATCGCAGATTCACTGCCGGTTAACCCTGTATGAGTGATTGAGGCACACGGGTATTAACCCCTTCACTGCCGAGAATATTAAACACCTCCTAACTGCAAGAGGTATAGATCCTCATGAGCCCCCGCGATTGCGGGGGCTCATGAGGATCTATGTCTCTTGCTGAAACTACTTTGCATCCACGTTCTTTGGACGGCTGGGGATCAATGACGCTGAACTGACAGAGAACTCCAAAACACAGTCCGCGTCCACTGGTAGTGAAGGGGTTAATGATGAGCGTGAAGCATAGAGCCTCAGGAGCTTCCGTATATGCGGGCAATGAAGGGGTTAACAAAAGCATCATTGTTTGTATGTGGTTTAAACGCCGCTTTTTAGTGTATGTGTTGTGCCCCCCACTTCTCTTGAGAAGACTGCTGATTGTGGAATGTATCAGAATCATTTGTGTGCATTCGCTGCACCACCGACCTTCCTTAACCCATTTAACCCCAAGGGCGCATTTCCAAAGTTTTGGAGGTGCCAGCTGAAGGAGATCGATTGACCATGCCTGTAGGCGCCAAGCTCATCCGGTACTACCCTTGAATCATCATGGTCAGTCCATCTCCTGCTCAGTAGGGCGTTGGGGCTAAATGGGGCACTTCCCTGATTATCATCTATGCTCGTTGCGGGTACTCATGAGGATCTATGTCTCTTGCATTTGGATGTTTTCGCTGTTCTCCGGCTAAGACGGGGTTGAAAGGGGCAGTCGTTTATAATGTAGTTCACAAATTTAAAATGTCGATTGTTGATTGTGAAATGTATCAGATTAAAGGCTTTGCTTCGTGTAATATTTTTAGTAATACAGCTGTGGTTTGCAGTGTAGGCCTACACATTTCCCTTAACCTGATTGGTGATAGTTTTTAAGTCCCTTCTGTTTATAGACGGAACTTTTTAGGACGGGTCGCGGTGGGGCGAATTTAATAGCATGTCCATGATGTCAAAGGCGGGCAGGCTATACCTCTAATAATTGAAGTAACAAGATAGTCTAGTTACGCTAACCTCGCTGCTGAATGTACATTTGGCGCGAAGGGCCGTATGTGCGTATGTATGTGTGTGCGTATGTATGTAAACAAGAAAATCTCCGATATTTCTATACACACAAGCTTGAAACTTGACAAAATACTTTCTTAAGTGGGTGGCTAAGAGAGCCTCCGAGCATATTGTAATTGAATGTCTCATTGAAGACTTAAACAACCGTTTATAGGAAGTCGGTTGACCCAGATTAGAGTCCGTAATTTTATTATATTTACTTGAACTTTTGCATATAGCTTGTTTGGAGAAAGACATTGGATGAGTTCGTTAGCCAGCTTTGTATCCTTTCAACTTCTTTAGTAAAAATTCATTCTTTTCAGAAAAAAATTAAAACACTCAAAAAAAAGTTACTTCTAGACAAAGTCAGACAGGGGCGGTGACCTAAAAGAGGCAACTCCGTCACCACGCAGACACTGACATAATACTCTAAATATGACGTCATTCTCTCTCGCGCGCGCGGATCTCTCCGCTCTCTCTCTCTCTCCACACAAAACATGCGCGCATCTCCAGGAGGAATAGATCCTCATGAGCCCTCCAGCCGCATGATGATCTATGCTTCTTGCAGATGTTTGGAGCGCGCGCGCATGCACGCACTAACACGCACGCACTCATCGACGCGCTTTCAGAAGTGCTTGCAGGTGACCCGTGTACTTAGTATATCATGTAGCTAGGTAACGTCAACCTGCTTTCACACAAATTATAGCAAGACTGAAATTGTTACCGTGAAGTTCTAGTTTTGTCACCATTTTCTCAAGCCTATGAAGCGAAAGTGAAACTCATATCACGTAAAATATAAAATTACGTAAAAAATAAAACTTACGTCATGTCAAATGACGTTTGACAAATCAATGAGGCGTATGTCCTGCGCCCCTTATAGAACTTACTGGCGCATTGGCAGATCTGCGAGACTTTTTCAATAGGAGATAATTCAACATCAGGTCAAAGACAAAAGGTAGAGACCATTGACAGCGAGGACAGCTCTCATACAGAATGGACTTTGTGGGTTATGGTTCATTCCATCTTGCAGTAATTGTTTGGCGAAATAAATCTTCATGGTAATTCATGGTAATGCATCAGAATCATTTCTATGTTTACGTTGCACCATCGACTTCTCTTAAGCCCTTCAACACACGAGGCTCATGATGATGTCTGCATTTTGCAGTTGGCTTTACCGGATCCCGGGAACGAAATTCTGGAATCATCGCAAATTCACTGCCGGTTAACCTTGTATGAGTGGTTGAGGCGCACAGATATTAACCCCTTTACTGTCGGAAAAAATTCATCACCCCCAGTTGCAAGAGGTATAGATCCTCAGTATGCGGAGGCTCATGAGGATCTATGCCTCTCGCTGAAACCAATTTGCAGCTAGGATTGTGTTTCTGGAATCATGGCAGAATCTCTGACACAGAGTATGTTTCTGCCGGATAACTTTTGTTGACACAACGCCCAAAGAACCCCGGCTTTTTAAAGAATAAAGATGCAAAGTGGTGTTAGCAAGAGACATAGATCCTCATGAGCCCCCGCAACTGCGGGGGCTCATGAGGATCTATGTCTCTTGCAGTTGTATTCGGTTCACCTTTGCTCCGCAGCGAAGGGGTTTACCGCCTTCTAATGATAATCTCCATCGCAGACCCTTTGCATCTTTGGCTCTGCACAACCCGAGATGGCATCCCACCTCCCACACGCGGGCCAGCTAAGGCTGGCGTCGGACCGAGGACCTTTTGCTCACCAGGCATCCCCGTGGGAGCCAGAGACGTGTGCGCGTCATATCCGGTACCGCGGTAAACTGGAGCGCGTAGTAGCGAGGTTGGCGTGTACGTGATAGGAATCTCTATTCCCAGCACCACCGACTTTTCGCAATCCCTTCATGGCACGACCCTCATGATCATCTATGTTCATTGACAGTTGGGTTATGTTCGCGTGATCCCGGCAGTGAATGCGCGTATATTATCAAATGAAACTTATACAGATTTTTTTTGATGCAGTTGTGTTGTTTGCAGTGTATAAAATTCCTGTACAATGTTAAACGGACTGGTAACTATAGTTTGCGTGTTTAGTATTTTTATATTGTAATTGTTCTGCATGCTGTCCTCACGTTACCAAGGGGAGTCTTTAACCACTTCACTGCTGTGGCAAGGCGAACGCTTACCAGCTGCAAGCTGCAAGAGACATAAATTCTCCTGAGCCCCCGCGGTCGCGGGGGCTCAGGAGGATTTATGTCTCTTGTTGGTCCTATGTTCTTGGTGCCCATTTATGGTCTCATTTCACTTGTGCTCTTCAAGCAAATGTCCGCCAGTGTGTAGTGGTTTCAGACGTGATGTCCTTAATCACTTGCAGCAAAGGGGTTAACTATCTTGCTTCATACTAATTATGTCATTTCCAATGAAAACGGTGCATGTAACGCTATGTAACCAGAGGCTTATATAAGTGTATAATTAATTAAAAGTAGCAGTCTTCTGCACAAAAATAGCAGTGTCTTTGTGCATGCGTGCGTGCGTGTGTTTGCGTGCGTGCGTGCATGCTTGTATGTATGTGTGTGCGTGCGTGCGTGTGTGTGTCTCTGTGCTTGTGGTGTGTGTGTGTGTGTGTGTGTGTGTGTGTGTGTGTGTGTGTGTGTGTGTGTGTGTGTGTGTGATGGTGTGTAGGGATGGGGTGGGGTGTAAAATGGTGCTATGATGGAATTGCGATACACGTAGAAGAGAGTGGTGGGGCTGATTGTGGGTTTGGTAGAGGGGGGTGAAGTGTTGGTCGGTGTCATAAAGACGGCCCTTAAATGGTTTATTGGCCACGTCAAATTGCTGTGGCGTCGCTACACCATGTTTGTATAATCGCTGCGTCACGGACAAGACGCGAAGTAAGCAGTGCCCTCCAACACCACACAGCGAACGCTACCAGTCTGCAAGACTGAGGCAGCGGGGGCTCATGAGGATATACGCCTCCTGATGACCACTCTTGTCTGAAGCTTGCTACGTTTACTTTTCATTTAATATCAAACCAAGATGCCTTCTTTACTGTTCATCCTGTTTGTTTGCTACTTGTTTGTTTGTTTGCTTGTTTGTTGTTTTCTGTGATTCGTTTTAATTTGTTTTGTTTTGTTTGGTTAGGTTTTTGTTTTTGGGGGGAATGTTACACTACCGCAGCCACACGCAAGGTGTTGTAGATGGAAGACGCAGCCAGACAAGAGTGTTTCCAGAAGAGTCTTTTATTTCTTGGTCATCGTGGGTCTAATAGGTTGGGCACAACCAACCTACTAGCATGGCATACTGAAATGGCCAAAATACCGGAGCTCGGTCTCTCGCTTCTCAGCTCCCTCTATCTATCTATCTATCTCACTCTCTTCGTTGTGTACTCTCTATCTATCTCGTTCCCTTCGTTGTGAGCTCTCTCGTTCTGGTCATTGTGCGAGCTCTCTCTCTATCTCGTTTTCTTCGTTGTGAGCTCCCTCGTTCTGGTGTTTACCCCCAATATATATACCCGTTCTGGCCGAGGGCATCGCCCCTTTGTCTCAACCGGTCAAAGGGGCTATTACTGTCACCCATATTATTCCACATCTATCATGGTGGCCAGCGTCCCCTGATCCTATCTGTCAAAGGAGCTATTACTGTCGCCCATAATCTATCCCCCATCTGCTCTGGTGGATAGCGCCCTCTGATCCTAGCTGACCAGGGACCCATTACTGTCTCTCATAATTATTCCACATCTATTATGCTGGTCAGCGTCCTCTGATCCTAGCTATCAAAGGAACTCATTACTGTCTCTCCTAATTATTCCACATCTATTATGGTGGCCAGCGTCCTCTGATCCTAGCTATCAAAGGAACCCATTACTGTCTCTCATAATTATTCCACATCTATTATGGTGGCCAGCGTCCTCTGATCTTAGCTGACCAGGGACCCATTACTGTCTCTCCTAATTATTTCACATCTATTATGGTGGCCAGCGTCCTCTGATCTTAGCTGACCAGGGACCCATTACTGTCTCTCCTAATTATTCCACATCTATTATGGTGGCCAGCGTCCTCTGATCTTAGCTGACCAGTAACCTATTACTGACTCTCATAATTATTCTTTGTCAGCAGGAGTCTGTGTTCCTCACTACTAACGAGGGCTCATTATTTATTCATTAGTCCCAGCTTAGTAGGGCCGGCCACTTGTCAACTCCACGTGAGCCCGTGGTACTAATTATACCCTCGTTATTTTCATATCAAGGGAAATTATAAAATTACCCGACCGTGATATTGGTCGTATACACTTATAGTGTAACAACTCCTCCCAAACCTACCCGAAAAAAAAAAGGAATCTTAATTCACAAGATTCGTTTTTTTTTCATTACACAATATTCAGACCACAAAATCATTTCAAACAATTAAACATGTTATCCACAAAATACATCATTTTTCGGAATGACCGCTTATTTAAATCGATCACTCCTTATTAAAAATTATTATTGTCCGGCGTAATCACGCCAATAAATGTTCACATCAAAATCGTCGACTCAGTTATGTCTTTGCACATGTGTTCGTTATTCTTCACGATTCTTCCTGGATCGCAACACGTTGATCCTTGGTTACCCCACCGACGGGTAAACTTGACAACGTTCGAGGCGGGGAGTAACTGCACTCCTCCCTCCATCATCGGCGTAGAGTCCTTCGCTCTTGCGACGTCATTCACGTCTGCTGATTGCACAGCCGCCGAAATCAACGTAGGCACAGTGACCTCACGTTCACCCTTCCTGAGTCGTGATAGTATGGAGCCAAACCATGCGCTAGTTTTCTTTTTATATCGTATACACCCTACCCGAATTATGATCACTACAACTGTCCCTACGATAGAACCAATGATGATCTGTGTCCATATCGCCCATTCTTGTTTTGGCTTAACGAATCGCTCTGAAGTCGAGCAATTAGATGATCCATTGGCATTTCCTTAATTTCATCTAACTCTTTGGACAAAGAGATGAGATCGTAGTCTGGTAAAGCGCTATGAAATAGTTTCCATAACGTTATATTGGAAAATGCATAGTTTTCCATCCATCCTATCAATTTGTCTTCCACCTGATACTGGCTCTCTTGCTGGTAGTAAGGGGTTAACATCAATCTATCACTAATAGCCGTACATGATTCATTGAGGCGGATTAGCGATAATGGTGGGTTGATTTGTTGGTACGTGACCCCTTTACCGTGACAACTAATACTCATCTTTAGTGGACTATGATTACTAATGACCCATAGCCCATCCATTATATACCGTGCCATAGGTAACACTGTACCCAACTTGACCTTTGTTTGGCCGTGTGTTGCAATTACGTCTGAATTGTTTAAAAACAGCGCAGTAACACAAAACTGATTAATGTTCATAGGATATATTGCACTTCGAATCGCACAGAATCCTATCAAGGGTTTGGAACAAGCTTCAAGTTCAGCTTCCGTAAGGAGCGCGAACCGCGTACGTTGCGCGTCTACTGCTATTGTTGTGGATTCTAAGTCATACTGAGCCGTCATTGATTCTGGCGCAGGCCGACCTGAATCTCCAGTTACTAGTGGTAACTTCATCAAGTTTTTGAAATACGACATTGTGATTAATATTTAAACCCTGCGCTAGCCCCAATACTATCAGACTAAAAAAAAACTTCATCTTGTTGTTGTCTGCAACATACGAGATATCACCAGAGACTTATACCACTGTCTCTGACAAAACTCAAATCATGCTTCATGATTTACACATTACAATAGTCCTCTCCCAGATACCGTCTGAGAGTCGCATTTCTAATTCAAAGCCTTCTTTGGCAGAAGAGTCAGTATCGCTTCAAGAATTTCCCTAACCCCATCAGTCTGTAAACTAGGCTCAATCGAACGATTGTCGTCGATCTCCCCATCATCAGAACTGTCTGATGTGCCCTTGTTACAACTAACGTTTACTGCTGAGAGAGATCTTTTCTCTCTTGTCTTTAGGCGCTTTCTTAACTCCATTAACGGAACGTCCTCCTCGGATGAAGAATTCTCACGCTCTTTTCGCACCCCCCTAGTCAGTCTGTCTCGTGCGTTCTCTTGCCCTACTGCATCGTCACTGTCGCTATCGGATGATTCTGGAGCTACAACCTGTGTGGCTTTACGTAATGTTCTCCCCCTGGCTTTTGGAATAGGCCACTCGCTAATTTTGCCTATCCGCAAGTGTTCAGCATGTGAACTGACCTCAGTGCCATCTAGTTGATGTCGTACCCTGAATGTGACAGGCGACAATTGTTCCACCACTCTATAGTGCGACCTCCACTTACTGTCTAACTTATTGTGTCTACGGTGATTACGAAGGTACACTGGATCACCGACCTTAATTTCGACAGGCTGTACACCTCTATTAGCATACTTAGCCCCCTTCTTCTGTGCTTTCTTAATTCGCCGATACACCTGGGTGAAGGCCTTGTGTTGCTGCTCAAGCGCTATCTTGTGAAAATCTTCACCAGCGTATTTTCTTCGGGGTCTAAGGATGTTATCTAACGGTAGCACTGGATCGCGACCGTACAGTAAAAAGAACGGAGATTCCTGCGTAGTTTCCGAAACACAAACCCTATAAGCTGCTAGTACCTGGTTAATATGCACGTCCCATGTCGAAAAATCTTCTTGTATCTTTTTGGACAGAATGTCGTTAAAAGTTCTATGGAAACGTTCGACCTTAGCATTGGACTGTGGATGATAAAGACTGGTCGTGACATGATCTATGTTCAGTTCTGCCAGCGTTTCTGCCATAACCCTATTCACATTCTCAGATCCATTGTCTGATACTATCTGCAATGGACAGCCATGTCTGGGTAGAATTTCTTCTACGAGCAGCTGTACCACTGACTGCGGCGTTTTATCTGGTACAAGGAACGCCTCTACCCAACCTGTCAGATGACAGATGAATGCTATGACATAGCGATTCCCGCTAAGGGAGCGGTCAAACGGACCTGCCAAGTCCAATGACAACTTAGCGAATGGGTATGGAGGAATGTCCATTTCCTGTACGGGGGCCCTTTTCTTTTGTAACACTCTAGACTGACAGATGACACACCCACTAACATATTCATACAGTTGTTTGTACATGTTAGGCCAGTAAT
Organism: Semisulcospira habei; assembly: GCA_036245525.1. NCBI lineage: Eukaryota > Metazoa > Mollusca > Gastropoda > Semisulcospiridae > Semisulcospira > Semisulcospira habei. The sequence goes on from BTPG01000001.1 coordinate 279,721,510, forward strand.
ACTTTCTACTGACTGTGTCATGAGTCTTGTCTATTCCTAAGTGACCATTTTCGTCATGGTACTGTCTGACTACGTACTCTACCAAGTGAGACGGAACATACAATCTGGCTACTGGTTCATCATCAGGATGAGACAAGAAATATAGAACATCCTCTATCAGCATGTATCTCCTATTGACTGTCATGGTTCCTTGTTCACTAATCAATAAGTCCTTTAAGCGCACTATTTCAGAATCCTTCTCCTGTTCCTCAATAATATCAAACCCTGGAAGATCAACTTTTTCCCGCTTCTCGTCACACCCTGCCCTTATTGTACAACTAGCAAACTGCTTGGGTGTGAATTGGTTGGAGTTTATGACTCCTATGACAAAAGCATTGTCATTGACCTCTCTGGTTAACTCTTCTTCTTCCTCATGCTCTGGCATGTGAGTACCACTCGGCATTCTGGACAGTAAGTCTGCCAAAACATTTTGAGGACCTGGGATATATTCAATAGTACAGTTATATCCTGAAATGCCAAGGGCCCACATCTGCACCTTCTTATTTTGCATTGGTGAATTAACTTGAGCAAATACTTAAGAGGCATGTGATCCGTGCGGATTACAAACTCCGCATTATGCAAGTAGTGATTTAGCTTTTGAAGCGCATAATGGATCGCAAAAGCCTCTTTCTCTATTGTCGACCATTTCCTCTGACTGGTACTAAGTTTATGGGATAGAAAGTAAATAGGTCTTTCTACCTTTGAGCCTGGGGAAATGTCTGAATCCTCATCGCATTTTTGCGCGAGACATGCCCCCACGCATGTGTCGCTGGCATCCGTGTAAAGGATGTACGGACGCCGTGTATCTGGATAGGCTAACACTGGTGCTACAGCTAACGTTTCCTTCATCAAATCAAACGCTTTCTGGCATTCCTCTGTCCAACTGAATCTCGCATACTTTCGTGTCAGTGCTATGATTGGTTCAGCCATCTGGGAGAAATTAGGAATCATTTTCCTGTAAAACCCAATCATACCAATGAACGAACGGCACTCTCTGACACAGGTCGGAGCCGCCATAGCCCTAATGACTTTTACCTTTTCCTCATCCGGTTTTATCCCCTGGCTACTAATGACAAACCCTAAGTATTTGGTTTCTTCCTCAAAGAACTGACACTTCTTGAGTTTCAGCTTCAGGTCATGCTGTCTCAATCGATCAAAGACTGTCTGAAGGTGACACAGATGGTCTTCTATTGTTTCTGAGAAGATCAAAATGTCATCGAGATAGGCACAGGCAAAGCTTTCTAAACCGGCTAGCACGATATTCATAAGCATCATGAACAATCCCGGTGCCCCCACCAAACCAAAAGGCATTTTCGTGAATTCGAATAATCCCTTGTGGCATGCAAATGCTACTCTATCCCTACTCTCCTGATCCGCCATCTTGACCTGCCAGTATCCCGACTTAAGGTCCAGACTGGTAAAATACTTGGCCTTTCCAAGCAGTGACAAAATGTCATCTATCAGCGGTAGTGGGTACGATGTTTTCTTTGTAACCTCATTCAGTTTTCTAAAGTCAACACATAAACGTTTCGACCCATCCTTCTTGGATACAATCACTAAACTAAAAGACCATGGGGACTGAGAACGTCTTATCACATCTGCCTGTAACATCTCTTCTAGAGCCTTGTCAACAATTTCCCTATCTTGAAGCGGGATTCTATACGGTTTTATCCTAATGGGAGGATGATCGCCGGTATCTAGTTTCATCGTGACAGTGTCAGTAGCCCCTAAATCAAGGTCGCTATTCGCGAACAAGTCTTGATTGTTCGTAATGAGCTCTGACACTACATCTTTCATCTTCTCCGGCGCAGTGACTTCCGTCAAGTCGACTGCCGATACCTGCCGATCAACCGACCCTATCTGTACTTCATGTACTTCCTGAACTGCTGTTACCTTCCCGACAACACAACCCCTTCTAACTCTATACGTCTTGTTTGTGTTGTTTACTATCAGTATGGGATACGTCTGGTGATTATTTTGCCTGACTACCGTGCTTGTCACTAACAGTCCCGGTTCTTGTGCTATAAATCCCTTGTCTGTTTCCGAAATCTCTAAGAGTGTCTCTCTTGCAAAATACGGAGCATTCTTCATCCGTACCTGGAGTACTTCTGCCGTCTGAGGTTTTATCACTTTCGTCTTAGTCACTCTGACCAAAGACGAAATGTGGATGTCCTGTTCATAGGGCACATAAACACTTCCGACTCTGAGTTTCTTCAAGTCAAAATAAATCCTCACCCCGTTTTTGTCTAACCAGTCATTTCCCAAAATAAAGTTCCTGTTGAGCCCTGATACCACGTAGAACTTATGTTTAAACTTTTGCCCCGCTACCGTAAATTCTAATTCTGAACTCCCCAATACTTGTAAAGTTTCTCCACTAACTGACTGTAACGACACATCTCCCTTTCCTAACTTTGGCTTATGACTGAGTTTATCGTAAGCCCCCTTGCTAATCAAAGACACCTCTGCTCCCGTATCGATCAAGCTACGAAATCGTTGCTTCCCAATTTTGAACACTATGCACTTAGGGCTACCCGCTACATTAATGCTAAACAACTGACTCTTTCTACTTTTCCGGTCCTGCGTAACGGCTTCGTGTGCCGCAGAACCTGCTAGTTTTCCTGCCTCGGCGGAAACCTTCTTTGACCTTGTGGCCGCCTGTTTCTGGCCTTTCTACATTCCCGCTGAATGTGACCTCGTTCCGCACACTTCCAGCATTGAATCGGGGGACGCATTGTTTGCTGACCAGCCGTCCCTATCACTCGGCAATTTCGTGCCTGGTGCCCTACTCTCCCGCATTTAAAACAATTACGGTGACGAGCATGGTCTAATTCCATAGCCTCTTCTCCACCCCTAGCTGTCGCTCTCGGCTGACTAACTGGCCGATTGTTTATCGTGCGTAGCTCAAACCTATGGCGAAGGTTTTCCTCTTGCATGGCCACCTGCACGGCCCTATCTAATGTATTTGAGTTATCCCTCAGGACTTTCATCTTAAGAAAGTCATGCGCCAATCCGTCAACAAAGAAATTGGTTAGTTGCCGTTGTACCACAGCAGCGCCCATCTGACTCGGGAAGGCTTCGCCGGCCAGAGTCATTAGTCGCTCTGCGTACAGAGGCACACTTTCCCTTGGGTTTTGTTTCACCCGCTGTAGCAACGCAAGAGCATGATTTTCATCGGCGATTTCGCCGAACCTTACGGTTAGCTGCCTTTTCAGTTCATCCCAATCCCCTGCCGCTTCCGTTTGTAAGAATCGGTGGATAAAATCACTCACCACCCCCGAGCTTGCTTGATAAGCAATGACGGGGCGCCTGTTGAGGGCTTTATTTAGCACTGCATATTTGTCAATTTCTTTTATCCACTCCCTAAATTTGGTAGGCTTTCCGTCAAACGTTCCTACCATCTGCCCTATACTCTGGGCGTTAATCGCCTGACTCATTTCCTCTACTTTTTCGCCTAAAATCCTAAACACTTCCTCTGCCATTTTTGTTTCTTTTTAAATGTAACAACAACACAACTCTAGCTAACTGGTCTGGCTCCTCTACTGATAAGACTCAACAAGGGTTAAACGAAAAAAGTCACTTACCCCGTGATCCTTTCGGCTGTTGGTCTTGAATGAGTCACAGACGTCTCGTGGGCTCGAACTATGTTTTGTCCTTGACGTGGGCTCGAACTCTGCTTTTCTTGAAGTGGGCTCGAACTCTGCTTTTCCTTGACGTGGGCTCGAACTCTGCTTTTCTTGAAGTGGGCTCGAACTCTGCTTTTCTTGAAGTGGGCTCGAACTCTGCTTTTCCTTGACGTGGGCTCGAACTCTGCTTTTCTTGAAGTGGGCTCGAACTCTGCTTTTCTTGAAGTGGGCTCGAACTCTGCTTTTCTCTTCGGGTTGTTGGCTTGCACTCTTCTCTTCTCTTTCTGGTCTGCTCTTCCACCCTTGCGTCGTTGGCTGTCGATTTGGTGCTGATAGTCTAGTTTTTCTGTTTCTTCGTTCCTCTGTTTCTTCCCGTTCCGAGATCCTGCTTCACGGCACCAAATAAGAAGATACGGTAGTGTTACACTACCGCAGCCACACGCAAGGTGTTGTAGATGGAAGACGCAGCCAGACAAGAGTGTTTCCAGAAGAGTCTTTTATTTCTTGGTCATCGTGGGTCTAATAGGTTGGGCACAACCAACCTACTAGCATGGCATACTGAAATGGCCAAAATACCGGAGCTCGGTCTCTCGCTTCTCAGCTCCCTCTATCTATCTATCTATCTCACTCTCTTCGTTGTGTACTCTCTATCTATCTCGTTCCCTTCGTTGTGAGCTCTCTCGTTCTGGTCATTGTGCGAGCTCTCTCTCTATCTCGTTTTCTTCGTTGTGAGCTCCCTCGTTCTGGTGTTTACCCCCAATATATATACCCGTTCTGGCCGAGGGCATCGCCCCTTTGTCTCAACCGGTCAAAGGGGCTATTACTGTCACCCATATTATTCCACATCTATCATGGTGGCCAGCGTCCCCTGACCCTATCTGTCAAAGGAGCTATTACTGTCGCCCATAATCTATCCCCCATCTGCTCTGGTGGATAGCGCCCTCTGATCCTAGCTGACCAGGGACCCATTACTGTCTCTCATAATTATTCCACATCTATTATGCTGGTCAGCGTCCTCTGATCCTAGCTATCAAAGGAACTCATTACTGTCTCTCCTAATTATTCCACATCTATTATGGTGGCCAGCGTCCTCTGATCCTAGCTATCAAAGGAACCCATTACTGTCTCTCATAATTATTCCACATCTATTATGGTGGCCAGCGTCCTCTGATCTTAGCTGACCAGGGACCCATTACTGTCTCTCCTAATTATTTCACATCTATTATGGTGGCCAGCGTCCTCTGATCTTAGCTGACCAGGGACCCATTACTGTCTCTCCTAATTATTCCACATCTATTATGGTGGCCAGCGTCCTCTGATCTTAGCTGACCAGTAACCTATTACTGACTCTCATAATTATTCTTTGTCAGCAGGAGTCTGTGTTCCTCACTACTAACGAGGGCTCATTATTTATTCATTAGTCCCAGCTTAGTAGGGCCGGCCACTTGTCAACTCCACGTGAGCCCGTGGTACTAATTATACCCTCGTTATTTTCATATCAAGGGAAATTATAAAATTACCCGACCGTGATATTGGTCGTATACACTTATAGTGTAACAGGAAGGGTGGTTAGCTTTGTTTTGTAATTTTTTTTATTTTTATTTTTTTTTTTTTTTTGGGGGGGTGCGGGTGGTTAGCTTTGTTTTGTTATGTTTTGTTTTTGTTTTGTTTTTTCTATGGGGTTTTGTTGGTGGTGGTGGTGGTGGTGTTTTGTTGTTGTTTTGCTGTTGTTAGGTGTTGTTGTTGTTGATGTTGTTTTGTTTTGTTTTGTATTGTTTTTGGTGGTGGATTTATAATTTACATTAATTTAAATTAAGCATTTAATTAAAAATGATATTACTATTGAACATTAGGAGCCACGTTCACGAATTTCGTACTTTTTATCGTCATCTTGGACGTTATCTTTGCCAGCGCTGTTAGCAACAACGAACGAGAGTGAAGTCAGGGCGGTCAACCAGCCTGTACCACAAGCATGGACAACACTCCGGACATCTCCAAGAGGCATTGATCCTCATACGCCCGAAGGGCGCATGAGGATCTATGCCTCTTGGAGATGTTCGGAGCGTTCATGAGGATAGTCAATTCCTCTTACAGATGTTCGGCGCGTTGCCGCAGTGCCTTGTCTGTCGTTCGTTATTGGAATCGTTCGTTGCAAAAGAAACTTCACTATCCTACGACACTGACACTGCCTTTCGCGTTCACACACACACACACACACACACACACACACACACACACACACACACACACACACACACACACACACACACCAAAATGGTGAGGCGTGAGATGGTAGAAACAATACACGTGCCAAGTACACCAGTAGACACCGGTAACAAATCGCAAAGTAACAAATCACCAGGGGACCCAACTGTTCCTGTTGTTATATCCGAAGTTTGTTATAAGCGAAGAAATTTACATAGGACTAAAAGTGCTGTCTGGATCTCTGAATAAGTGTTGTTGATTCGGTTGTTGTTTTTTAAAGCCGAGCTTGGTATGAGCGAAGTAGATTGTAATATTCCTTCGTAAGCGTTCATAATGACGAGGAAGAACACGCCAGCTCATGCACACACACTCACACACACTGACGCAAGCACGCACGCACACACACGCACGCAAGTATGCACGCATACGCACACAAACGCACACATACACACACGCGCACACACACACACGCTCGCGCGCGGGCACGCACGCACATTATTTCAGTCACAGACACACACAAATCACATCACATCACACACATACACATGCACACACACAGAAGCAAATATCACATCTCATCACACACACACACACACACACACACACACACACACACACACACACACACACACACACACACACACACACACACACATTTTTACATCTGCGTTTCTCAGGCGGAGGAGGTAATCACCGCGGTTTCACGGTGTGATTGTGAACGCAGTTGAATGTTGTGTCATAAACCGACCTTGATAAGCACATACTCGTATCAACACCACGGTGGATAACGCAGGGAAGAGTACCGTGTCGTTTGCCTTCGTGTGCTGGTCTGTGATTTTGGACGTAACGGCTTTCAAACCGTAAGGTCCACAATCACAGACCAGCACATTCAGTTTTTCATCCCGGCGAAGAGGCCAAAATCACAGATCAGCGCACATTTCTGATCAGTAGTGTCCAGCTACACAAAGCCATAATGTTCGCGCACGCAAGTTGTGTACTCGTTTGCCTGCCTATTTCGACCATGAAAAGGTTTAACCCGAAATATGAATGAATTGTGTTGTAACTGTCTTTTCTAAACGTGTTTCTTTCATCGCTGGAATGTTCTCTGCATTTTACACGCTTGGCACTCACCTTTTTGGTCTGTATTCTTTTTAAACCTGAATAAATCTTTATATCCGATTTTTGTTATAACCGATCTTGGTATAAACGAAGTCGACTGCATTACGCTGGATCCATGTTTAAGACTCTATGAGGATGCTGCTCAAGCACTACCTGTGAACCATCATAGCCGATTCATTTTCAGCAGTACACGGTGAGAGTTCAGGGCCGTCTGTCTCGGCTTATCTATTTTTATCCGAAATTAGACCGCTTGCCTAGTCTAACGACTGATCAGTGAGATTGGATGCAGGTTGTCCTATCCACACTCAATTAATCAGGCGACGCATGCGTTAAGTGTGTGCGTGTGTGGGTGGGTGTAATTGAACAATAACAGAGAGGGACATGGGTTAACCCCTTCACTAGCGAGAAAAGGTGGACACGATGCAGCAACTGCAAGAGACATAGATCCTCATGGGCCCCCGCAGTTGCGGGGACCCATGAGGATCTAAAACTCTTGCTGAGACCACTTTCTGTCCGTGTTTCTGTGACATTCATTGTTGTTTCATTAACCAGAGACTACAGAAACACAGGCTGGCAGTGACGGTGTTAAATTCGTGACGCGTGATTGCTTTGTCGTATTTTAATTTTCGATTACGTGAATTTTAATACAGTGTCGCAGTGATCTATGTTGCTTTTTCTCTAGAAATTTTAATTGGTTAGATTCCAACTTTGTACTCGACTAAACAGACAAGCGACGTAATGGTAAACTCGTGTCAGTACTATGTCTTTCATGAACACCCCCACCCACCCACCCTCACCCCCCACCCCCACCCCCCACCCCACCCCCACCTCCATCGCCTCCCCCCTCCCTCCCCTGCCCCCTGCTCATCAGTTCAAGGCACTAGGTGGCAAGCCTTTTTTGTCATTAAAGAAGTTTCTGGGTGTGTCACGGTACGGCAGTACAAAATGGTGAAACTGTGAAAACAAGCTGTATAAATTTATAAACGGAAAATAAAGGCACAGAAAAAGGCAGAACGACTTAAGCATAAACAAAAGGAAAACAACAATTAAAGACAACGAAACAAAGCGAAAAAGAGAAATGATGTTTGTTTGTTTTTTTCAAAATCAATTCACGTATTGTGTGCGGCATTCACAATTAACGCGTTCAGTGCCGAGAAAATCTGAACACCAACCGACTGCAAGAGGTACAGATCCTCATGAGCCCCCGCACATGCGGGGGCTCATGAGGATCTGCACCTCTTGCTGACACCACTTTGAATCCATGTCCCTAGGACAGCAGGTGTTGAATCAACAACTATGGCAGAAGCAGTCTGCGTCGGCCGGCACTGAACTGGTTAATAATGCAAAAAGATACAGAACTTACATTGATTAACTCATTCAGCCCGACGGCCGTATTTCCCAACTTTTGGAGGCGTCATCTAATGACTATGCACAAGTTGCAGGAGTTGGATCGATCATGATAATTCAAGGGTAGTGGCAGAATAGCTTGGCGCCGACAGGTGCCAAGCTAATCTGGCACTACCCTTGAATTATCATGGTCGACCCATCTCCTGCTGTAGTGTGTCAGGGCTGAATGGGTTAAGTGTTTACGATGTTATCTAAGACCTTTTTTCTAAACTTTGCGTTATAATTTGCGTTGCGCCCTCAACAAAGCATGCCGTTAACTCAAAACGGATTTGTAATAATAGTTTAAGGGTAGTGTATGATTAGCTAAAAGTCTTTACCCTTGAACTATCATTGTCAATCTGTCTTGAACCCGTGAGCTTATATCCCCAGCTAGCAGGCACTACCACTAAATTATCATTGTCAATCTATGTCGTGCTTCTGGTATTAGGTGCATCGAAAATATGTCTTATCAGTCGACCGGTTCTTTATAGTTCAGTTTAGTTCAGTTTTTTAGTCGTTTTTAGCTTCGTTTCGTTTTATTTCGTTTCGTCCCGTTTCGTTTCGTTTCGTTTTATTTCGTTTAGTCTGTTTCGTTTCGTTTCGTTTCTTTCGTTGCGTTTCGTTTCGTTTCGTGGTTTTTTTTTTTCTTTTTTTTTTTCTAATCTAGTCTAGTCTGGTCTGTTTTAGTGTAGTGTAGTGTAGTGTAGTGTAGTGTAGTGTAGTGTAGTGTAGTGTAGTGTAGCGTGTAGTGTAGTGTAGTGTGGTTTGATCTAGTGTAGTGTAGTGTAGTGTCAGTAGTGTGGTTTGATCTAGTCTGGTCTAGTGTTAGTGTGTAGTGTAGTGTAGTGTAGTGTAGTGTAGTGTAGTGTAGTGTAGTGTAGTGTAGTTTGATCTAGTGTAGTGTAGTGTAGTGTAGTGTAGTGTAGTGTAGTGTGGTTTGGTCTAGTCTGATCTAGTGTAGTGTAGTGTAGTGTAGTGTGGTTTGATCTAGTGTAGTGTAGTGTAGTGTAGTGTAGTGTAGTGTAGTGTAGTGTAGTGTAGTGTAGTGTAGTGTAGTCTGATCTAGTGTAGTGTAGTGTAGTGTGGTGTAGTGTAGTGTAGTGTAGTCGAATCTGGTCTGTTCTCGTGATCTAGTCTGGTGTAGTGTAGTGTAGTCTTATAATGTATTGTCTTTGGTGTAGTGTAGCGTAGTGTAGTGTAGTGTAGTGTGGTTTGATCTAGTGTAGTGTAGTGTAGTGTAGTGTAGTGTAGTGTAGTGTAGTGTAGTGTAGTGTAGTTTGATCGAATCTGGTCTGTTCTCGTGATCTAGTCTGGTCTGTTCTAGTGTACCCCAGTCTAGTTTTCTTTTCCTTTCATTTAGTTCAGTTTAACCCTTTCACTGCCAACTGACGTACATTGTGCTTCTGCAACCTTCATTCACTCAACGCAGAAAAATCCGCAGTCATCAAAGGAAAATGGATACAAACTGATCTCAGCAAGAGGCATAGATCCTCATGAGCCACCGCACTTGCGGAGGCTCATGAGGATCTATGTCTCTTCATTGGATCGCGTTCACGTTTTCTCGGCCGTGAAGGGTGTTAATTTCGTGCAGTTCTTATTTTGTTGCATTTAATTTTGTTCAGACGCATAATAACAAGACACTGCTAATTGCCTTTTCTCGGTAAAAAACGATGTGTTAAAGTACCGGTTTTTGGGTCAGGAACATTAACCCCCGTGAAAAAAATGAACACAATCAAACTTCAAGAGACATAGATCCTCATGAGCCCCCGCGAATGCGGGGGCTCATGAGGATCTATGACTCTTGCTGAGACCAGTTCGTATCCACGTTTTATGGAGGGAAGTTGTGGCTTTTGGTCGTTGAATAAACAAAGATTTCAGAAACGAAAATATATACGCGTGCACTGGCACGAAAGGTGTAAAGATATGAAGCCGTGAATATCTTCAGTCACATTTTGAATTCCATGTTCAAGGTTCCATCACAGAGGTCTCTTTTCAATTTACCACGCTCGTGATGAGTGTACACAACACGGCACGTTCCGTTTTCTTTATCGAGGCCAAGACAAAACGCACGCATGTGTCTACATAATGGTAATCATACAGGGCAACCTAAGTCAGTATAACGCGCATCAGTTGTACAGCGGAATCGCGGGGGATAGCGTAGACGCGTATTGTGTTTGTGACTTCTTGGTTAATTCCACGCCAGCAGTTGCCTCAGTCGTCGTAAGAACATGGGGCCAGTTGCACGTGTGAGCTTAGACCTGCGCCAACCACTGGCGCAGGACTAAGCTCGCTCGTGCAACTGACCCATGGACACGAAGTGGTGTCAGAAAGAGGCGTATTTTCTCAGGACCGCGGGTCTCCCCGCAGACCCTCTCTATCTCTCTATGGACAGGGTCTGTGAAACTGTAAATCATTTGGCTTTACTGCATCATAACCTCCCACTCAAGGTTTGGCCAGACTGAAATATGTATGGGGCGGTCCGTGGCGCAGTGGTAAGGCCCCTGACACCAATGCCGCCAAAGGTGCGAGATTTGATATCCGGTTCTCCTTAGTTCGTGTCACCGTTCATGATGGGGGACCCGCGTCTTTCTCTTATCCCTGTTTCACTTTGGTACCGGTTTTAGGCCACTTTATGTTTTAAAATAGAAGCGATCAAAATTTCCGAAATCTCAGTAGCTGGGCCGCTTCGCACAACGTGAAAGTCCTGTGTTTGTGTATTTGTCTTCAGTTGGGTTCAGTTCGTGACGTTTTGAGCTGATTCGCAGAATTGGGCAAAGCGCCTATATAATGACCGATATTATCATTATTACTAGTAGTAGTAGTAGTAGTAGTAGTAGTAGTAGTAGTATACTTATCACAGGTCGCGCTTAGGTCACTAGGCCATAGGTAGTGCAGAGAAAGATTGTTACACGAAGAGAATGGTATGTGTTGTTTGCTCAAAAGTATGCACACAGTAAACACATTTGTCTCTTGTTCAAGAAGTTTCCTCATGGACATCCGAGGCAGTTCGAGGCCGTATTCGAGGACGCATGCCGCAGTGACCAGGGCGATCCAGCGAAACGGTCCTTTAATCCTTACTATAAAATGGCGCAACCTACCATCTTACGTCACTATAAAGAGGCTCAACCTACTGTCTTTGATCTGATTCTGACTCCAATATTGCAAAGTGTTACGTTCTCCCTTAGTGCATCATTGCCTAGGGTGGATAAATCGAGGGACTCTCAGTCATGGTTTCTGTGCCAATAGTGAGGTTACGTTTACGCCGAACGACTCTCAACAACGAACGAGAGCGGATAACCAGTGTGTACCAGTGACATAGGCAACACTCACAAACATCTCCAAGAGTCATAGATCCTCATGAGCCCTCCGGGCTCATGAGGATCTATGACTCGTGGAGATGTTTGTGAGTATTGTCTATGCTTATGGTGGGAGCGGCATGTCGCCCGCCGTAACTTCGCTCTCTTTCGTTGCTGGGAGTCGATCGCGGGAAACTGACGAAACCTCACTACTATCTGTGATTCTTACGAGCAACTTTAGGGAAGGGTTTCTGTCTCGCTGTGGCCCTATCTCTCGGTGTTTAACCCGCTCCGAAGCTCAACCCTCAACGCTCAACCCGCACCGACCCACTCGCTCTGAGAACTGAAATGGACGCCTGATAACTGCTGCGCAAGATGCATAGATTCTCATGCCCCCCCCCCCCCCCAACCCCTCTGCATCCCGCAGATCTATGCATGCCGCGGCAGACGGCGGGAACGGGCCTGTGTCTTTTACACTCGACTGTGTGTCCGATTATTCCGGTGTCGTCTTACTGCCGTCTCGGGGCGGGACAAAAGACGAAGTTAATTAGCGTAGAGTCTCCCTCTCACTTCTCAGCGGTCCTGATTAGCATAGCCGCGCGCATCTTAATTGACCATCACGTGGCCCATAGCACGGCCCGCAACTCTAAGGCGTGAGAACCAAAGCGTCACATTTACCTACCGTGATGTATGTTAGATCTGCGCAAACTTTTTGGCGTGGACTTTACCTGAGGGTCCTTATTTTGAGGTCGAAACCTTTAAAGACGCTGTCCGTTTGAGAAATGTGGAACACAGTTTGATATGTGTGCTAGCCTGTGATTCTGGACCTTACGGTATAGGCGGTAAGGTCCAAAATAACATACCAGCACTCTTACGCCTATATTAATTTTCAGTATTCCCCTCACCTCTATCACTCCATTTCTAGTCTCTTTTTTTTTCTCTTTTTTCTTTTTTATTTGGGGGGGGAGAGGGTTGTTTTGTGTGTTTGTTTGTTTGTTTGTTTGTTTGTTTGTCTGTTTGTTTGTTTGTTTGTTTTGATCTTCAGCTCACACGATAGACCCCTTTCTAACCTACGTACAAGAGACATAGATCTACTACGGGACCTTGATGCTATACCTCCTGACGGCCGGTATGGTGATCAGCCCAAGTAATTTTACTTCTGTTTCTGTTCATCAGTTTGAGTAAGTTATCGGGATTACGTCTATGACTGATTAATGAGGCTGATCTTTTCTGCAAAGAGGAATATATCCACTATTCACATGAGCCAAGGCAGGTTATTGGGGCGCATAAAGATTTATGCCGCTTGCAGAAAAACGGGATTTTAGCGTTGCACTGCCTCAGTAATCACTGAGCTACATTTCTGACTACATACCCAGTCTGAGAAACAGAGATGTGCATCTTGATATGCTCAATCTTGCCGTATAAGAGAGGTATACATAATTTTAATTATTAACCCCTGCATTGTGAGGCTGTTTGGGATCAGTGTTTAACGCAGATCAGCACTCACCGTTTTTCAGAATTGCCATGCTTTCCACTGAGTCACGACATGTCAAGCAAAAAGCATAGATCCTCATAGGCCCCTGCATGGCTGCAGGGGCTCATAAGGATCTACGCTTCTTGCAGATGTAAAGATCGAGCATCCCGTCCTGTTCGGGCTCATGAGGATCTGTGCCTCTTGCAGACTGACGCGAAGACCCAGCTATGCCCGTATAGTTTCTCTGTAATCGAGAGTCGGGCGAGAGTGCACGCGGAACGTAGCGTCAGGGCGTAACACGGTGTATAATAAGGAGAGTGGCCGCCCGACGCCCTACCTCGTCCCCACGATAACGCTCTTGGAGACCCAGTTCGGCGTGCGGGCAGCGTCCTGAACACATTGTGTGAAGATCAGTATTGCTTGTAAGCAGACGACTTCTTACGATTGTGAGCAGACGACTCCTTAGACATTGTGAGTTGTATCGATGCTAGTAACTACAAAATGGATGTGTCCTTTTCAGCGTTCATGATGCAAGGTAAGATTTGTTTACGATAGCTTGTTGCTCTAAATACCCCTCTTAAGTGGCATTCGCCGTGAGATATCTAGTCTTTTGCTACCTGCACGGCATAACACCCCAACAACAACTTCTATTGTGTGGTTAGGATGAAAATGTGAGCAGACGATTTTTTTGGGTAGACATTTAGACACCATCTTCAGGCTGCACCGCCGATCAGTGGTTTGATTTTGATTAGACTTTTGTTACGCAAATGAACAGAATGTCGGCTGTCTTTTTCAGTCAGTAGTCAACAAAAAAAAAACAAGAGACAGGAAAACTGTATGTGTGAGCTCGTCTGTGAATATGAATGTGACGATCCCAGATCACATGTCAGCACACAGTTCTACTGAACTGTGTCGATTCCATTCTCATCCGAACTGTGCCAGCTGAGGCAGACTGTGTTTCTGTAATCTTCGTTAATACAACACCAACACACAAAACATTAGATATTCCAGGAACATAGATTCAAAGTGGTGTCAGCAAGAGGCATAGATCCTCATGAGCCCCCGCAACTGCGGGGGCTCATGAGGATCTATGCCTTTTGCAGTTGCAAATTTTCTCGGCATCAAACGGATTAAAAGCCATCATGGTTAGACGTTTATTACCCTAGTAGCTTCACAAAGGACCACTGTTCGTTCTGCCTGTTTTGTCCATCGCCATTGTCCATACTTTTCTAGCATGATTTGACTTTACTTTTTTTTTACTAATCTATTTGTAAGTAAACTTCATCATCATTTGTTTCAAAATATAGGCTTTTGGGGGAATTATTAATTTATTAATTTACCGCCAACTTATGAAGATTGTCTTCCAACCCGACTTAATAGAGTTCGAGTTTATACGCCAAGGCCGGAAAAGAAAAAGAAGGAAAATAATTAAAATACTGACCCATTCGAGTTATGATCACGAATTTAAAATGAGATGGCAAGAGGAAAAGATCCTCACGGGCCCTTGCAGAATGCGGGGGCTCGTGAATATCTATGCCTTTATGCAGATGTATCGATTATTCTACATGAAGAGTGTTTACAAGTACAGTATTATGCACTGCTTACCCTTGCAACTTTGTTTTTACCTGACACAACTTTGTTCTACAATTTTTTTCTGCATTGAATTGAAAATCTGGACCATTTGAACTTGTCACGGTACGTAACCTATGAGCGTACGTCGGATTTTGAGTTGATTGCGCATTTTAAACTTAAATTATGGTACATCTCAGTGAATTTACTGAAAACTGGCCCATCAGACTTTTTCAAAAGACATACCTTACACCTTCTCTTTTCTAAAATATCATGATTCTTTTATGAAATACTGAACATCTAGACTTTGTTTGCAATACAATACTAAGGCTAAGAGTAGATTTGTCCATTGTTTTCTACTGTAATGAAGGAAACATCTGCCTTGGAAGGTAAAAGACAGTAAGTCCTTTTCTGTGATAAGCGAGATTTTCTTTGTAATGCAATGAAAATCTTGTTTTTCATAAAATGGACGTGCTGTACTTTCCCTTCCCAGGTCAGATATGTTCATGTATAAATAATGATATGTGCCGGTCTGTGGTCTCCAGAAGATATGTGCATCTGCTTGGTTGGTTAGTTAGTTAGTTAGTTAGTCAGTTAGTTAGTTAGTTAGTTAGTTAGTTAGTTAGTTAGTTAGTTAGTTAGTTAGTTAGTTAACCAATCAGTCAGTCAGGCAGGCAGGCAGGCAGTCAATTAGTTTGCTAGTTGGTTAATTAGTTAGTTAGTTAGCTAGCTAGCGTGCTAACTAACTAACTAACTAGCTATCTAGCTAGCTAGTACTGACGTATTCATATATTTGCTTATTTAGTTAGTCATGTATCGATTTTTACTTATTTATTCAAATTTCATCGAGTCACGAAGCGACAATACCAATGGACGCATATCTCTCGATCACTGCTTACTATACATCCAGCGTGTGGTTTTGCATCATGATTGTTAGGTGAATTTTTCTGGGCAGCATACCTATTGTCGTGTATTGTTATATGGGTGTGTGGTGAAAGTTACAAGAACTTTATGGCCCGTACTTTGTGTCCAGCCCGAGTGCAGCACATTCCGTTCCACCGCCAAATGCGGTAAATGGATCGGCCACGAAAGCCCGAAGATAGTGCCTGATTAGCTTGGCAACTGGTCAACCTATTAGTTGCGCCTTGCATGCTATATTACAAATGCTGAAATTGCGGGCTTAAAACATGAACTGTTTCGGCTCTTAAAGTTCAGAGAGCAAATGAAAATTGATGATTTAACATGTACTTAAAAGGAGGGTGTACTCACTCGAATACAATTCATCTGCAAGAGGCACAGATCCTCATGTGCCCCCGCAAATGCGGGGGCTATTGAGGATTTGTGCCTCTTGCACATCCATTTTATGTGTATGTCCCTCAGACGTGGTGTTAATCATGGAGCATGCAGTTCAATACATCTTCACCCAACTTTATGTGGACAACTTGGACTGGTGAGAGTGTGTGATTTTTTTCTTTCTTCTGAGTGTGATGTGTGTGTGTGTGTGTGTGTGTGTGTGTGTGTGTGTGTGTGTGTATGTATGTGTGCATGGTGTGTTTGTGTGTGTGTGTGTGTGTGTGTGTGTGTGTGTGTGTGTGTGTGTGTGTGTGTGTGTGTGTGTGTGTGTGTGTGTGTGTGTGTGTGTGTGTGTGTAATTTCGTGTCTTTCGTCATGTGTGTTTGTGTTTGTTCTCGTGCTTGCATGCGTGCGTGCACCGGTGTGTGTGTGTGTGTGTGTGTGTGTGTGTGTGTGTGTGTGTGTGTGTGTGTGTGTGTGTGTGTGTGTGTGTGCGTGCGTGCGCACGTGCGCGCGCGCTTGCGTGTGTGTGTGTGTGTGTGTGCGCGCGCGCGTGTGCGTGTGTGTGCATGTGTGTATTCACTTTACACGCTGGACGCTTAGATGCTTGCACGCATTCGTGTGTGGCGGTGGCTTTTTCATTCACTCCAGCGACTGCTCATATTATATAATAATAAATATGTGTGTGTTCACATGTATTCATGCATCCATGCGTCTGTTTGCACGCGCGCATTTTTGTATTTACGCGTGCGTGTCTGTCGCGTCGGCCTTTGTCTGTGTGTTCTTGTCCGTGCGTCCGTGGGCGTGCGTGCGTGAGTCCGTGTGTGTGTCATAGCTCAGTAGAGCACGCCTTCCTTTCCTCAAATGTCTGTTAAGTTAAACACTGAATATTTGGCTTTCATTTTGCTTGCTTGCCAGTTTTAGCAGCACGCGACTAAAAGAGGCATAGATCCTCATGAGCCCCCGCCAAAGGCGGGGGCTCATGAGGATCTATGCCTCTTGCTTGCCTCGTTCACACCCTTCTCTCTCAAACAGGAGAAGTTATTTGGGATTTAAGTCTAAACTGTTTTTTGCCGTTCGCTGCCGTCTTCTGGGTGTTTACCTGTTAAGGCAGCAGTTTGCACATAATACCTGCTACCGAAAAGATTCCTCAAATGTGTTCCAGGTTTCGAGTTGTGAATGCAGGTAAGGTGTGAACACACTTTCCACTTAGTTTGACGTTTGTCGAAACCCAGACCAAAAGTGGTGACTTGCCTAGCGTGTAGAATGCAGAAACAAATCTCAGCGAGAAAGAAGCACGATTAAAAAGGACAATTACAAGGCAGCTGTGTCGTACTTGTCCTTTCTAAGCGGGGTTTCTTTTGTTGTTGTTTTTTTTTTTTGTTGTTTGTTTGTTTGTTTGTTTTTTCGGGGGAGGGGGGGGGGTTTCTAGAACGGTTTGCAAGCTTTGAAAAATGCGTAGAATCTGAGCTGCATGTCTTGTTTTATGGTGTTTTGTTTGGTTTTTTGTTGTTTTTTTGTGGTGTGGGTTTGGGTTTTTTTTTTATTTTTTATTGACAGGTTCATGTATTCATGTATTCATTTATTTATGTATCGGATTATTTGTACGTTACAGTTAGCCGTCCGAAACTGTGGCTTGATCGTGGCCAGGTTAATTTTGTTGATCAATTACTGAAGAGAATTTTTCGATTAAAGGTCCACTACTACCGTAACTGTTCAAAAGACACTCCTGTAACTCATGGTTACGAAACGCTACTCACAGGTCCAGATATGGTTCATTTAAACACAGGACAATCGTTTTGATATCAAGTAATTTGACAATGAGTCTACTCCGTTCTATAAATACAACGCTTTCAGTACGAGAAACAGCAAAAAATAGATTGACTCGCTAACGGTTGGGCAGAAAATATAAGTGCGATTACGCGTGTGCTTTTGCTGTGTGTCTCAACTGCTGTTAAAGTTCATTAGGTGTGTCGACAAGGCATAACAAACATAAATAGTTCCGAAATGCGTCTTCAAATTTACTCGTATTGGTACTTTAACTCATTCTACCCCAGACACACCACAGCAAGATAAGGTTCGACCATGATAGTTCAAGGGTGATGCCAGAATAGCTTGGCGCCTATGGGCGCCAAGCTATTCTGGCATCACCCTTGAACTATCATGGTCGATCTGTGTCCTGCACTAGAGTGCAGTCGTCAGAGGACAAGGGCAAAATTTGGGGATTTCGGTGTTGGGGTAGAATGAGTTTAATCGTTTTCACTGCATTTAAAACATCTTCTGTCTGATACGCAGACTACATTAAATACATCAAGTTCAAGTTCAATAACTTATTCCGAAAATTTTCTGAGTTGACAAAGTACTGATAAATCTATCTATTTCACCTACATCATTATTTTTAAGACCTGCCTTGCATTCGAGTTAATCACTCTCGTTTGTTTTGTTGTGTTTTGGGGGTTTTGGGTTGTTGTTGTTTTTTGGTTTGTTTATTGTTGTTTTTTTTGGGGGTGGGGGTTGTTTTGTTTTGTTTTTTCTTCCCCGAATGACATTTTAGCATACTGACTTGTGCGAAGTTCGTAGAAATACATCTTAATTTATTTTAGGAAATAACACAAAAGAAATGAAAACCTCACTACATCACTTTGCAATCACAAGAAGGTAAGGGCAGTGTCCATTTTGTTGTTTGTACACCTCGAGCACTAAGTTAACGTTTTTGTCATCGTGTTAACCACTTCACTGTCGATAAAGCTAAAAGAGACACAGATTCTCATGAGCCCCCGCAGTTGCGGGGGCTCATGAAAATCTATGTCTCTTTTAGCTTTATAAAATTAAAAAAAAAACCGTAGTTAACGTAGTGTTCGAGGTGTCCCCGCAGTTGCGAGGGCTGATGAGGATCTATGCTTCTTGCTGACTTTTGTTCCTTGAACGGTTGAGGTATTTTGGCGTTGAGTTAACAAAGATGTCAGAAAGACAGCAGTCCTGCGTCCAGTGGCAGTAAAGGGCTTAACCGGAATATTTTTTTTTTAAAGTGTCTGTATTTGCTGGTTGATTCCTTGAATTTCACTACACGTTCGGCGGTCATCTCTTTCCTAATATTTCTAATATACACAATGAATTTGAGGTATAGCAAAATGCCTTGGGATGAATTGTGTATTGCGGTACTTTCGAAGCATGTACATGCAAAATAATTTGAAGTCTTTTTTTTTTCGGGGGGGGGGGGGGGGGCGTAAGACGGGGCCACGAACAGATCCGTACGAAGTTTAGCTCCACCTGGGTTCGAACCCACAACCTTAGACGCTTTACCACCTGGACCACCGAGAAAACTCCAGAGGTCATGCATTCGTTTGTTGTTATGTCCAAAGTTTGTTATAAGCTATGTAATTTTCATAGAAAGGGAGCAGTGGGGACCTCTGCAGAAGTGTTTGCTATGTATCCGAAGTTTGTCAAACCCGACACTATTTTGTTTAACCCATTACATCCTGAGGCTGATTTTGTAAAAATTTGCTTATTGTCCTACGAAGGCTACGTTACTGATTAGGAGATAGATGAATTGTTTTAGTTCAAGGGTGGTGCCAGCATAGCTTGGCGCCTGAGGCGCCAAGCTATGCTGGCACCCCCCATGAACTATCAGTCAAATTTATTTCAAGCAAAGGGTGCATCAGGATGATAAGGGTTAAACAACATTTACTGTACACGGGAAAAGAGAGTGTGATGGGCTTCTACTGAAAAGAGAAGCGTTGTAACACCTAATATACGACTTCTTGATCCAGCACATCGATCTTGCAGTAAGCGAATTCGACTTGTAGTTATTTAAGTGTGCCGGTCTGTGATTTTGGACCTTACGGATTTCAGCCGCACGGTCCAAAGTCACAGACCAGCACGCACATGCAATACACGTCCACACAGTTGAGTGCGGGCGTGGAAGGGGTAGGTTGACCCTGATACAGCGCACGACACGTTTGTGACTAGTTCAAACATATCCAGCCATTGTTCAAAGTTTGGCAGGGAAATTATACCCCTTATAAACAGACCCTGCCCGCCCTAAATCTTTTTCGAGAATCAGTGTGGGTACACACACTCACACAGGCGGCTGAGACAACTAGCTAACATCGCGGTCACAACTACACTCAAGATCAAGACTGTGTGCAGATACTGACGAGCGAAAGAAATGCGACATTTTTGGGATCATCGGAAACAGGTTAGTGTTTCAGATGATCCCAGAAATGTCGCATTTCGTTTGCTCGTAGGTGTATAATCTGTCTTGTTTATGAAGCCAGTATGTTTAGTTTTGAGAAAAGCGAGGTTTTCTTTCTTATACAATGAAAATCTCGCTTTTCTCAAATATGTACATACTGGCTTTTGCCAGGTCAGGGCAGCTGTATGCAGCACAGTGGCGTAGGAATACTGTCGGGCTGGAGTGTCTCTCGCCATACCTCCATCTATTAATTTGGGTCATTCCTCCACCTGGCGGACCTTATTAAATGAATATACTTGGGTTATACCTCCTACAGTCCTCAAATTTCAGACTGATTAGTAGGTTTTTTATCAGAGGCTTACAGCTCCATCCCCCACCTCACCGTCGTTTGATTTTCTGAGGCTGAGACATGCCTTCCTCAAAGTGAACAAGGTGGGATATCACAGGAATTTGATATATAACAACGCTTTTATGGAGGTCACGATCACACTTCCATGAGTACACGTTAAATACTTCACTTAACAATAAACTTCCTACGTCACGGCAAAATGTCACCCACCCCAACCCCATCCCCCACATCCAACACGAACCCCTCCCACCCCATTCCACCACCACCCATCCCGCCCCCCCCCCCACCCCCACCCCTACCAACCACCACCCCCTCCTCCTTCCCGGTAGTTTTATGCTTGCGAGATACTGGATTACTTGCATATGCGTAGTTCTAAGTGCTAGTCAATGAATCGCATGTGCCATTTTTCTGTGTAGGCCACTCAAACCCTACTAGTTGTCGTTTTGTCACGACCGACTCACAAATTTGCGTCAACAGACCTAAAATCACGGGCCGCGAGATCCCGATTCACGGGTCAGCAAACTGACGTGTAGCTACGTTTTCAAAAATTGCTATTGTATCTTTTTAATTTGTATTTATTTGAATCCGTTTCGTGACCTGTATACAATTATTCAGAAGAAGCAGATACATGTGTAGAGTTTTTTATCATTAATATAGGCATTTTATGCACTCCAATCGAAAAGTTAACAAATTTGGGCAGTTTTAGTGGAATTTGCACGGAAGTGACGGACTAGTAGGAAATAACTCCCTGGATGGTCGGTAGCGATTTTTGTCGCGATGATTCCTGCAGGAATCATCGTGACAAAAAGCGCTACCGACATCTACAGGATTAGGATTTAGCATGCGGTGCGACGTTTCAGAATACCGTACGAAGTGTTTAAAAAGTGAAGCAGTTTCTGTCTAACGCTTTCTGCCAAAGCAGAGTACGTCCCATTGCCCGGTTTTGCACCGTATAGATAGGCACTTTTAATCCATGTTTCTGGGTCATCTAAGTTCATGTTTCTTGTTTTGTTGTTTTTTACTTTTTTTTTTTTTTTTTTTTTTTTTTTTTGAGGGGGGAGGGGGGGGGTTGTTTTGTTTGTTGTTGTTGTTTTGTTGTTTGTTTGTTTTTTAATTAGGAAAACAGTCTGCGTCAGCTGCCACGCTATGTAGGCCTTATGTGTGGCAGTCTCTCCGGCTGCTGACCTGTCTAAGGTCTGTAAAACTTTGAAACACGTGACTCCAACAATCGGTCAGAATGCTAGAGGGTTTTCTGGCCTACTTTGTTCGCTCCGAAGCGAACAAAGTAGGCTACAGCAGACGTGGCGGGAATTTCACCAGGTAAAAATTTACCTCGTTACAAACTTCTTTTTTTTTTCTTTATTATATGATCAGGTTCATTTTTATTGTAATTACATTACAGGCGTTCACTATAAAGAACTTACGAAGAAGTCATGTTTTAAAAAAAAAATGCTGCGCACTGACTTCCGGGGTCATATGAAAGGTTAATTTTCACCGACGTCATTTTGTCGTTTTAGTCAGCGGAGAAATAGCCCGGTTATTTCGAAGCGAACAAAGTAGGCTACATGCGTGCAAAGCCGCCACGCGGCCAACTGTATGAATAAAGAGACTTGTGAAATGGAACAGTGACACCCTAGGGTGGCGACAACTTTTCGATCGGTGAAAAATAAACCCGCTCCAGGAACAGAACATCTGGGCGAATCCGACGAATACCTTTTGTTCACTGGGACTATATGCCGCCACCTTTTCGTGTCACTGTCAAGGCCAAAGACCGCCAAGCACTCTACCTGCAATTAAAGCGATCTGCTCCTTGGCAGGTTTTGGTTTCTCAAATTCGCCGATAAAAAGGATTATCAATGTTGTCTTGACTTTAGACTTTTCTACTCAACCTTTCACAATGCATGTGAGTAGGCACACGTACAGGCCGTTTGACATCGGAGCGCACAACGTTTATGCCAAATATCTCCGAAAAAAAAAACGTTTTTCTGTACCACTTTAAGTACAAATATCATTTAGTGCCAATTGACCTAATATGGAAATACTTTACTGGACTCCTATGATTTGTCGATTTTGCTGTACAGTCGTCAAAATTTGGTTAAAAGACATGAACAAGCCATTTTCAACAACCTGAACAGAGCCCCGGCAGATTTCAATATCGAGGACAAGCACGCAGACTTCCTGTATGCCTGCGCTGTTTCAGGTTTTGAAAATGTTTGCCAATTCACGTGAAAATAGATCTCTCTTATGCTGGGCTTAATATATCTGGGGCACATTTAGGGATGTAAAGTCAGTCATTTCATGAAAAGAATTCCGAATTGTTTCGAATGTACAGCAAAACTGACATATTGTACGAGTTTTTTTTTTAAAGTAAGTCGTATTAGGAAGGTTACAAAGTAAAGTAGGCAAGCGCACTGTCAGGGGAGAGAAGTGTGCACGATCGACCAGTGATCATTGATCTACTGTAGCCAAAGCACCACAAAAAAAAAGAGATAGGAAAGAGGGGGTGCGCTAAGAAAGTGACTGGAAGCAATGCATATGGAAGCCCCCCCACCCCCACCTCCACCGAAGGGGGGCGTATCACATATCCCACTGTTCCAGACACTCAGTGCATGGAAAATTAAATCTAGGCCCCCCAAGGGGACCTAGATTTTTTTTTTTAAGTCGTATTAGGTCAACCGTCACTGGATGGTAGTTGTTCTAAGACTGGTATAGAAAAGTAGTTCTTTGCCAAGATATTTGCGAGAAACGGTGCGCGCTCCGATGTCAAACGACCTGTACCAGAAGTTTTCCGATGCTTATGAAAGTAACCAAAGACGCTGGACACAGTATCTATGACGTAACGAAGGAACTTTCCTGTGTACAGAGGATGAAAAGAGCACGAAAGTCTTTCATTTCGCGAGATTCAAACTTCATCGTTTAATTTAGACTTTGTGTGAAGCATTATTGTAAACTGCACTAAGAACAGTTATAAAAGTTAACCCATTCAGCTCTGACGCACTACAGCTTGAGATGGCGCCCAGCTAATCTGGCACTACCCTTGAATTATCATGGTCGATCCGTCTCCTGAAACTGTGCATAGTCATCATATGACACCTCCAAAATTAGGGAAATACCGCCGTCGGGCTAAATGAGTTAAAATATATTGCGAACTGTTAACTCTTTCGAGACGTGCCGCCTCCTGATACGCGTCTTATGCTGCGTATCCGGAGGAGGCGCGTCTCGAATGAGTTAACCCTTTGCTGACTGGAGTAGGTCGCTTTAACTCGATCTCAAGAGAAAGAAAAAAAAAACAAATCAATCGTCAACAAATAGCTCGAGCGTAGTTCCCTGATAAATTCAGCGCTTCTCAGCCCAAGGTTAGTGTCAGGTTAGCTTGCCGCCGGTCCACGATCTGTTGGTGATGGAGGTGGATGCGAAAGAGATATCTGGGTAAAGCCCCTTGCGACACCTACGTTCAAGAGGTAATTCTAGACAGCATCAGACACCTACAGTTTCGTTAGAACGTGCCCGGCAATGTCGCTATCACAACTCTGTGACTGCGATATGGTTTTGCAAGAGGCATAGATCCTCATGAGCCCCTGCGTCCGCTGGGGCTCATGAGGATCGATGCCTCTTGCTGAAGCTTATTCGGCTGATCTAGATCCGGATGGTTAGGACTGTGTAGAGAGGGGTGGGAATCGCATTGTGCGTTAACAAATGTAAACAATGAGCTACACATTAATTGACACCTGCTCTCTCTCTCTCTCTCTCTCTCTCTCTCTCTCTCTCTCTCTCTCTCTCTCTCTCCTCTCTCTCTCTCTCTCTCTCTCTCTCTCTCTCTCTCTCTCTCTCTCCCACACACACACACACACACACACACACACACACACACACACTCTAAAACACCTCCGTGTACTGTCTGCATATTTGAATACCCGTCCTTTCATTTCCGAATTTTTTGGAAGGGCGCTGAACTCCAGGAAGAATGTAAGCGACGGACTAGTCCCTGCCTACCTATCGTACATACTTGTGACGGCCGGGCGAGGACAAAACCTGTACAGACTTAATAACTAAGTTCATAAGTGAGTACGAAGGAGGGGAATGCAATAAGTAAGTACGTAATTACGAAAACAACTAGACCGAAAGGGTTGACTGTCAGTGCTCGTAATTTCAGTAGGGGGGTGGGGGGGGGGGGAACTACCAAGAAGTAGGAAAAAGCACTGTCAGGGGAGAGAATTGTGCATTATCGACCAATGATCATTGATCTACTTTCTAGCTATCTATCTATATCCCGTAGTCTTGCCAACCGTTGGGGAACCACTACTTGGCAACCAGCTCCCTCCATTCCTCTCTGTTCTCTGCCATTTTTAGCGTATCGCCCAGCTTCAGTCCTGTCCACTCTGAGATATTGTCCTCCCATCTTTTCCACTCTTCCTCTCCTTCGTCCTCCTTGCACAGTGCCTTGCAGGATTGTTTTGGCAAGCCCTGCTGAACGCGTGACATGCCCATACCACTTCAACGATCTACTTTGGTCAAAGCAACAAAAAAAAATATTAAAAAATAGGAAAGAGGGGTCTTCCGTATGCATTGCTTCCAGTCACTTACTTAGCGCACCCCCTCTTTCCTTTTATTTTTATTTTTTTATTTTTTTGCTTTGACCAAAGTAGATAATGATCATTGGTCAATAATGCACAATTCTCTCCCCTGACAGTGCTTTTTCCTACTCACTTGGTAGTTTCTACGTAATTACGAGACTGACTGACTGACTAACTGACTGACTGAACTGAAAGACTCATCGATTCACTGACTCACTCATTCATTCAGTCACTCGCTCAGTCAATCACTTAATCACCCAATCACTCACTAATAACTAAATGACTGGCTGACTAACTCATTTGGACCCACGTACTCACCTCACTGTTAAAATAGTGTCTCCTTTAGTCACCCAATCACCCAATCAATCACTAATAACTAACTAAGCTAACATTTTGACCCACGTACTCACCTCACTGTTAACCCTTTTAGCCCCGGATCCCTGCAGCAGGAGATGGGTTGACCATGATAATTCAAGGGTAGTGCCAGATTAGCTTGGCGCCTTCAGGCGCCAAGCTAGTCTGGCACTACCCTTGAATTATCATGGTCAACCCATCTCCTGTAACTGGTACATAGTCGTTAGGCAACACCTCCAAAATTTGAGAAATGGGACCTTGGGGCTAAAAGGGTTAAAATACTGGCTGCATGCACCTAATCTTACTGGGTGATTTGAATTAACTTACCAAGTTTACTTAGCACTAGGTTTCAGCGTGCGTTTACTCACTTCGTTGTGTTGACGCTGATAAAGTGTTCCCCACCCGGGTCTGCCCTGGGGGACTTGGGTGGGGTTGACTACTTTTAGTTCCCAGGGTCACCCTGGTCAGCCCCACTTGGTGGGTTTCCCTTCTACTCTGGGGCATGTGTTTCTGTCTACCCTTGGTCCATTCACCAGTATTTGCCTTTTTAAAACTCTCCCAACTGTCTGCACTGCCTGTAGCTCTTGATATTGGATGTGTGTTGCTAAATGATCTTAGCTTTATTTAGGCCCCATGGCCTAGGTTTATTTAAAGTATTGGACCGGCTGGCGACATACATTCAATATTCTGTTTATTTTTTTTTTTTTTCAAAAGCAGTGCAGGCACGTCCTGAGAAAGCCTTGTTGCTGTCGGGACGTTAAGCAATGTACAATCAATCAATCAAAGCTGATAATGTTCTCTTTTTTTCTCAATCTGAGCGTACAGTCCGTTCTGTCAGAACACTGACCGTTCTAGGCCTGTGGAAAGACGCATGCTGCCCTCTCAGTGCAAAAACATGAATTGTTTTACAATGAAAATATCGCTTTTCACAAAAGAATGGATTTGCTGTCTTTTTTGCCTGCTCAGGGCAGCGTGTACTGACAACACATGTTTTTACTTCTTGGCCAAATTACTGCCAAGGCGAAACAACGAGACGACGTGGTATGCCAGGTCAGAGATCTTCCCTTTCACTTCCAGCACCAATTGAGACAAAATATATGTGCACGTAACTCGTTCGCACCGTGCCGCATACGGATGCGCGGCGAATAGCCGCGTATCCGTATGCGGCACATCGCGAATTTGTCATCGAGATTCGCAAATTTTGATTTTCCTCTAAAGATTTCATTACAGTTCAGGACGGTAATCGACCATTATTGTTGAAAGACAGAGTCATAATAGCTTGGCACCTGGAAACTGTTGTTATCTGTGACGGCAAAGGACAATGAGTCTATTATTGTGAAAAGCAGGATTTTCAGTGTACGTCAATGAAAAGCGTGCTTTTCACAAATAAGGGGCATTACAATAAAATTTAACTTTTCACAAAAAAATGGACTTTCGATCTTTTGCTTTGACAAGGCGGAATTCTGCCACCACCTTTGAGCGATCATGGTTGATGTATATGTCCCTTCAACAATTTCGGAATTTTAACCTCAGGGCTCACTGTGTTGATTATCACAGTCTCTGACGCTAGGCAGCTTCTATACGTCGTGTGACTGACGTCACCTTCAGTGTTTTTCACTGTGTGTGACGTCAAATTATTATGCGTCATAACAGTTTGCGTCCCAGTCAAACCAGTTATTATTTAACACTCAAAAAACTGGTGGTTGAAGCTGATGAGGCACTCATCCTTGAGCTGTTTTGCGTATTCCATCTCCACTGCAGTGGAGCCGACTTCATCTTCACTTTACTACAGAGCCGACGATTCCAACGAGAGAGCAAAAGACAGTAATCCCATTTTTATGAAAAGCGAGATTTTCATTGTAATACAGCAAAAATCTCGCTTTTGACCCAAAAGGACTTAGTACCTTTTGCCTTCCAATGGTCAGTGCTCATCTTGGCCTTGGAACTGTGGCACAAGCGCCTGTAAACGATACTCCCAAAGGGGGGTGTCGTGCAATTAGCACACAATCTATAGGTTGACAAGCATGGAAAATTGACTTGGGCGTAGGCGAAGCCTGTATCAGTGGAAGTGTAATCTAACTTGATACATGTAAGCTGGCATTTTGATCAAGGCAGCTCTAGCCAGTTTAAAGCGACCTACTCCAGACAGCAAAGGGTCAACCCTTTTGCTGTCTGTCATCCCGTCTGAAACCGCTCCGTACTGACAGAAGGTCACGTGAAAAATATAGATGTAAATGGGACCAAAAACTTGTGTCAAAACCGTAGGACTAGCAAGAGACATAAATCCTCATGAGCCCCCGCGACTGCGGGGGCTCATGAGGGTTTATGTCTCTTGCAGCTGGGTAGCGTTCGCCTTGCCTTGCCAGTAAAAGGTTAATAGTTTCTCTATATATCTCCTTATGTTCTTAGTATGTCCTACAATAATGTTCGAATGAAGGGCTAATTTTTCCCAAAAAAGTGATGCATGAATGTCGTCAAATGAAAGATTTTTTTCTGCCCTTCCGTTTCTTTGTACGCAGGAGTGTTCCGTCCGTTACGCTCAAAGGGCAGTGGAAAACCCCTGGTACGTGCCTCACATGATAAGTGTTACACTATAAGTGTATACGACCAATATCACGGTCGGGTAATTTTATAATTTCCCTTGATATGAAAATAACGAGGGTATAATTAGTACCACGGGCTCACGTGGAGTTGACAAGTGGCCGGCCCTACTAAGCTGGGACTAATGAATAAATAATGAGCCCTCGTTAGTAGTGAGGAACACAGACTCCTGCTGACAAAGAATAATTATGAGAGTCAGTAATAGGTTACTGGTCAGCTAAGATCAGAGGACGCTGGCCACCATAATAGATGTGGAATAATTAGGAGAGACAGTAATGGGTCCCTGGTCAGCTAAGATCAGAGGACGCTGGCCACCATAATAGATGTGAAATAATTAGGAGAGACAGTAATGGGTCCCTGGTCAGCTAAGATCAGAGGACGCTGGCCACCATAATAGATGTGGAATAATTATGAGAGACAGTAATGGGTTCCTTTGATAGCTAGGATCAGAGGACGCTGGCCACCATAATAGATGTGGAATAATTAGGAGAGACAGTAATGAGTTCCTTTGATAGCTAGGATCAGAGGACGCTGACCAGCATAATAGATGTGGAATAATTATGAGAGACAGTAATGGGTCCCTGGTCAGCTAGGATCAGAGGGCGCTATCCACCAGAGCAGATGGGGGATAGATTACGGGCGACAGTAATAGCTCCTTTGACAGATAGGGTCAGGGGACGCTGACCACCATGATAGATGTGGAATAATATGGGTGACAGTAATAGCCCCTTTGACTGGTTGAGACAAAGGGGCGATGCCCTCGGGCAGAACGGGTATATATATAGTGGGGGGGACCACCAGGGAGGAGGGCTCACAACGAAGGGAACGAGATAGAGAGGGAGCTCGCACAATGAAGAGAACGAGATAGATAGAGAGTACACAACGAAGAGAGTGAGATAGATAGATAGAGGGAGCTGAGAAGTGAGAGACCGAGCTCCGGTATTTTCGCCATTTTAGTATGCCATGCTAGTAGGTTGGTTGTGCCCAACCTATTAGACCCACGATGACCAAGAAATAAAAGACTCTTCTGGAAACACTCTTGTCTGGCTGCGTCTTCCATCTACAACACCTTGCGTGTGGCTGCGGTAGTGTAACACTACCTTATCTTCTTATTTGGTGCCGTGACCAGGATCTCGGAACGAGAAGAAACAGAGGAACGAAGAAACAGAAAAACTAGACTATCAGCACCAAATCGACAGCCAACGACGCAAGGGTGGAAGAGCAGACCAGAAAGAGAAGAGAAGAGTCAAGCCAACAACCCGAAGAGAAAAGCAGAGTTCGAGCCCACGTCAAGGAAAAGCAGAGTTCGAGCCCACGTCAAGGAAAAGCAGAGTTCGAGCCCATGTCAAGGAAAAGCAGAGTTCGAGCCCACTTCAAGGAAAGCAGAGTTCGAGCCCACGTCAAGGAAAAAACAGAGTTCGAGCCCACGGGACGTCTGCGACTCATTCAAGACCAACAGCCGAAAGGATCACGGGGTAAGTGACTTTTTTCGTTTAACCCTTGTTGAGTCTTATATAGGAGCCAGACCAGTTAGCTAGAGTTGTGTTGTTGTTACATTTAAAAAGAAACAAAAATGGCAGAGGAAGTGTTTAGGATTTTAGGCGAAAAAGTAGAGGAAATGAGTCAGGCGATTAACGCCCAGAGTATAGGGCAGATGGTAGGAACGTTTGACGGAAAGCCTACCAAATTTAGGGGGTGGATAAAAGAAATTGACAAATATGCAGTGCTAATAAAAGCCCTCAACAGGCGCCCCGTCATTGCTTATCAAGCAAGCTCGGGGGTGGTGAGTGATTTTATCCACCGATTCTTACAAACGGAAGCGGCAGGGGATTGGGATGAACTGAAAAGGCAGCTAACCGTAAGGTTCGGCGAAATCGCCGATGAAAATCATGCTCTTGCGTTGCTACAGCGGGTGAAACAAAACCCAAGGGAAAGTGTGCCTCTGTACGCAGAGCGACTAATGACTCTGGCCGGCGAAGCCTTCCCGAGTCAGATGGGCGCTGCTGTGGTACAACGGCAACTAACCAATTTCTTTGTTGACGGATTGGCGCATGACTTTCTTAAGATGAAAGTCCTGAGGGATAACTCAAATACATTAGATAGGGCCGTGCAGGTGGCCATGCAAGAGGAAAACCTTCGCCATAGGTTTGAGCTACGCACGATAAACAATCGGCCAGTTAGTCAGCCGAGAGCGACAGCTAGGGGTGGAGAAGAGGCTATGGAAGTAGACCATGCTCGTCACCGTAATTGTTTTAAATGCGGGAGAGTAGGGCACCAGGCAAGAAATTGCCGAGTGCTAGTAGGGGCGGTTGGTCAGCAAACAATGCGTTCCCCGATTCAATGCTGGAAGTGTAGGGAACGAGGTCACATTCAGCGGGAATGTAGAAAGGCCAGAAACAGGCGGCCACAAGGTCAAAGAAGGTTTCCGCCGAGGCAGGAAAACTAGAAGGTTCTGCGGCACACGAAGCCGTTACGCAGGACCGGAAAAGTAGAAAGAGTCAGTTGTTTAGCATTAATGTAGCGGGTAGCCCTAAGTGCATAGTGTTCAAAATTGGGAAGCAACGATTTCGTAGCTTAATCGATACGGGAGCAGAGGTGTCTTTGATTAGCAAGGGGGCTTACGATAAACTCAGTCATAAGCCAAAGTTAGGAAAGGTAGATGTGTCGTTACAGTCAGTTAGTGGAGAAGCTTTACAGGTATTGGGGAGTTCAGAATTAGAATTTACGGTAGCGGGGCAAAAGTTTAAACATAAGTTCTACGTGGTATCAGGGCTCAACAGGAACTTTATTTTGGGAAATGACTGGTTAGACAAAAACGGGGTGAGGATTTATTTTGACTTGAAGAAACTCAGAGTCGGAAGTGTTTATGTGCCCTATGAACAGGACATCCACATTTCGTCTTTGGTCAGAGTGACTAAGACGAAAGTGATAAAACCTCAGACGGCAGAAGTACTCCAGGTACGGATGAAGAATGCTCCGTATTTTGCAAGAGAGACACTCTTAGAGATTTCGGAAACAGACAAGGGATTTATAGCACAAGAACCGGGACTGTTAGTGACAAGCACGGTAGTCAGGCAAAATAATCACCAGACGTATCCCATACTGATAGTAAACAACACAAACAAGACGTATAGAGTTAGAAGGGGTTGTGTTGTAGGGAAAGTAACAGCAGTTCAGGAAGTACATGAAGTACAGATAGGGTCGGTTGATCGGCAGGTATCGGCAGTCGACTTGACGGAAGTCACTGCGCCGGAGAATATGAAAGGTGTAGTGTCAGAGCTCATTACGAACAATCAAGACTTGTTCGCGAATAGCGACCTTGATTTAGGGGCTACTGACACTGTCACGATGAAACTAGATACCGGCGATCATCCTCCCATTAGGATAAAACCGTATAGAATCCCGCTTCAAGATAGGGAAATTGTTGACAAGGCTCTAGAAGAGATGTTACAGGCAGGTGTGATAAGACGTTCTCAGTCCCCATGGTCTTTTAGTTTAGTGATTGTATCCAAGAAGGATGGGTCGAAACGTTTATGTGTTGACTTTAGAAAACTGAATGAGGTTACAAAGAAAACATCGTACCCACTACCGCTGATAGATGACATTTTGTCACTGCTTGGAAGGGCCAAGTATTTTACCAGTCTGGACCTTAAGTCGGGATACTGGCAGGTCAAGATGGCGGATCAGGAGAGTAGGGATAGAGTAGCATTTGCATGCCACAAAGGATTATTCGAATTCACGAAAATGCCTTTTGGTTTGGTGGGAGCACCGGGATTGTTCATGATGCTTATGAATATCGTGCTAGCCGGTTTAGAAGGTTTTGCCTGTGCCTATCTCGATGACATTTTGATCTTCTCAGAAACAATAGAAGACCATCTGTGTCACCTTCAGACAGTCTTTGATCGATTGAGACAGCATGACCTGAGGCTGAAACTCAAGAAGTGTCAGTTCTTTGAGGAAGAAACCAAATACTTAGGGTTTGTCATTAGTAACCAGGGGATAAAACCGGATGAGGAAAAGGTAAAAGTCATTAGGGCTATGGCGGCTCCGACCTGTGTCAGAGAGTGCCGTTCGTTCATTGGTATGATTGGGTTTTACAGGAAAATGATTCCTAATTTCTCCCAGATGGCTGAACCAATCATAGCACTGACACGAAAGTATGCGAGATTCAGTTGGACAGACGAATGCCAGAAAGCGTTTGATTTGATGAAGGAAACGTTAGCTGTAGCACCAGTGTTAGCCTATCCAGATACACGGCGTCCGTACATCCTTTACACGGATGCCAGCGACACATGCGTGGGGGCATGTCTCGCGCAAAAATGTGATGAGGATTCAGACATTTCCCCAGGCTCAAAGGTAGAAAGACCTATTTACTTTCTATCCCATAAACTTAGTACCAGTCAGAGGAAATGGTCGACAATAGAGAAAGAGGCTTTTGCGATCCATTATGCGCTTCAAAAGCTAAATCACTACTTGCATAATGCGGAGTTTGTCATCCGCACGGATCACATGCCTCTTAAGTATTTGCTTAATTCACCAATGCAAAATAAGAAGGTGCAGATGTGGGCCCTAGGCATTTCAGGATATAACTGTACTATTGAATATATCCCAGGTCCTCAAAATGTTTTGGCAGACTTACTATCCAGAATGCCGAGTGGTACTCACATGCCAGAGCATGAGGAAGAAGTAGAGTTAACCAGAGAGGTCAATGACAATGCTTTTGTCATTGGAGTCATAAACTCCAACCAATTCACACCCAAGCAGTTTGCTAGTTGTACAGTAAGGGCAGGGTGTGACGAGAAGCTGGAAAATGTTGATCTTCCAGGGTTTGATATTATTGAGGAACAGGAGAAGGATTCTGAAATAGTGCGCTTAAAGGACTTATTGATTAGTGAACAAGGAACTATGACAGTCAATAGGAGATACAGGCTGATAGAGGATGTTCTATATTTCTTGTCTCATCCTGATGATGAACCAGTAGCCAGATTGTATGTTCCGTCTCACTTGGTAGAGTACGTAGTCAGACAGTACCATGACGAAAATGGTCACTTAGGAATAGACAAGACGCATGACACAGTCAGCAGAAAGTATTACTGGCCTAACATGTACAAACAACTGTATGAATATGTTAGTGGGTGTGTCATCTGTCAGTCTAGAGTGTTACAAAAGAAAAGGGCCCCCGTACAGGAAATGGACATTCCTCCATACCCATTCGCTAAGTTGTCATTGGACTTGGCAGGTCCGTTTGACCGCTCCCTTAGCGGGAATCGCTATGTCATAGCATTTATCTGTCATCTGACAGGTTGGGTAGAGGCGTTCCCTGTACCAGATAAAACGCCGCAGTCAGTGGTACAGCTGCTCGTAGAAGAAATTCTACCCAGACATGGCTGTCCATTGCAGATAGTATCAGACAATGGATCTGAGAATGTGAATAGGGTTATGGCAGAAACGCTGGCAGAACTGAACATAGACCATGTCACGACCAGTCTTTATCATCCACAGTCCAATGCTAAGGTCGAACGTTTTCACAGAACTTTTAACGACATTCTGTCCAAAAAGATACAAGAGGATTTTTCGACATGGGACGTGCATATTAACCAGGTACTAGCAGCTTATAGGGTTTGTGTTTCGGAAACTACGCAGGAATCTCCTTTCTTCTTACTGTACGGTCGCGATCCAGTGCTACCGTTAGATAACATCCTTAGACCCCGGAGAAAATACGCTGGTGAAGATTTTCACAAGATAGCGCTTGAGCAGCAACACAAGGCCTTCACCCAGGTGTATCGGCGAATTAAGAAAGCACAGAAGAAGGGGGCTAAGTATGCTAATAGAGGTGTACGGCCTGTCGAGATTAAGGTCGGTGACCCAGTGTACCTTCGTAATCACCGTAGACACAATAAGTTAGACAGTAAGTGGAGGTCGCACTATAGAGTGGTGGAACAATTGTCGCCTGTCACATTCAGGGTACGACATCAACTAGATGGCACTGAGGTCAGTTCACATGCTGAACACTTGCGGATAGCCAAAATTAGCGAGTGGCCTATTCCAAAAGCCAGGGGGAGAACATTACGTAAAGCCACACAGGTTGTAGCTCCAGAATCATCCGATAGCGACAGTGACGATGCAGTAGGGCAAGAGAACGCACGAGACAGACTGACTAGGGGGGTGCGAAAAGAGCGTGAGAATTCTTCATCCGAGGAGGACGTTCCGTTAATGGAGTTAAGAAAGCGCCTAAAGACAAGAGAGAAAAGATCTCTCTCAGCAGTAAACGTTAGTTGTAACAAGGGCACATCAGACAGTTCTGATGATGGGGAGATCGACGACAATCGTTCGATTCAGCCTAGTTTACAGACTAATGGGGTTAGGGAAATTCTAGAAGCGATACTGACTCTTCTGCCAAAGAAGGCTTCAAATTAGAAATGCGACTCTCAGACGGTATCTGAGAGAGGACTATTGTAATGTGTAAATCATGAAGCATGATTTGAGTTTTGTCAGAGACAGTGGTATAAGTCTCTGGTGGTATCTTGTATGTTGCAGACAACAACAAGATGAAGTTTTTCTTGAGTCTGATAGTATTGGGGCTAGCGCAGGGTTTAAATATTAATCACAATGTCGTATTTCAAAAACTTGATGAAGTTACCACTAGTAACTGGAGATTCAGGTCGGCCTGCGCCAGAATCAATGACGGCTCAGTATGACTTAGAATCCACAACAATAGCAGTAGACGCGCAACGTACGCGGTTCGCGTTCCTTACGGAAGCTGAACTTGAAGCTCGTTCCAAACCCTTGATAGGATTCTGTGCGATTCGAAGTGCAATATATCCTATGAACATTAATCAGTTTTGTGTTACGGCGCTGTTTTTAAACAATTCAGACGTAATTGCAACACACTGCCAAACAAAGGTCAAGTTGGGTACAGTGTTACCTATGGCACGGTATATAATGGATGGGCTATGGGTCATTAGTAATCATAGTCCACTAGAGATGAGTATTAGTTGTCACGGTAAAGGGGTCACGTACCAACAAATCAACCCACCATTATCGCTAATCCGCCTCAATGAATCAGGTACGGCTATTAGTGATAGATTGATGTTAACCCCTTACTACCAACAAGAGAGCCAGTATCAGGTGGAAGACAAATTGATAGGATGGATGGAAAACTATGCATTTTCCAATGTAATGTTATGGAAACCATTTCATAGCGCTTTACCAGACTACGATCCCATCTCTTTGTCCAAAGAGTTAGATGAAATTAAGGAAATGCCAATGGATCATCTAATTGCTCGACTTCAGAGCATACTATTCGTTAAGCCAAAACAAGAATGGGCGATATGGAAACAGATCATCATTGGTTCTATCGTAGGGACAGTTGTAGTGATCATAATTCGGGTAGGGTGTATACAATATAAAAAGAAAACTAGCGCATGGTTTGGCTCCATACTATCACGACTCAGGAAGGGTGAACGTGAGGTCACTGTGCCTACGTTGATTTCGGCGGCTGTGCAATCAGCAGACGTGAATGACGTCGCAAGAGCGAAGGACTCTACGCCGATGATGGAGGGAGGAGTGCAGTTACTCCCCGCCTCGAACGTTGTCAAGTTTACCCGTCGTTGGGGTAACCAAGGATCAACGTGTTGCGATCCAGGAAGAATCGTGAAGAATAACGAACACATGTGCAAAGACATAACCGAGTCGACGATTTTGATGTGAACATTTATGGGCGTGATTACGCCGGACAATAATAATTTTTAATAAGGAGTGATCGATTTAAATAAGCGGTCATTCCGAAAAATGATGTATTTTGTGGATAACATGTTTAATTGTTTGAAATGATGTTGTTGTCTGAATATTGTGTAATGGCGAATCTTGTGAATTAAGATTCCTTTTTTTTTCGGGTAGGTTTGGGAGGAGTTGTTACACTATAAGTGTATACGACCAATATCACGGTCGGGTAATTTTATAATTTCCCTTGATATGAAAATAACGAGGGTATAATTAGTACCACGGGCTCACGTGGAGTTGACAAGTGGCCGGCCCTACTAAGCTGGGACTAATGAATAAATAATGAGCCCTCGTTAGTAGTGAGGAACACAGACTCCTGCTGACAAAGAATAATTATGAGAGTCAGTAATAGGTTACTGGTCAGCTAAGATCAGAGGACGCTGGCCACCATAATAGATGTGGAATAATTAGGAGAGACAGTAATGGGTCCCTGGTCAGCTAAGATCAGAGGACGCTGGCCACCATAATAGATGTGAAATAATTAGGAGAGACAGTAATGGGTCCCTGGTCAGCTAAGATCAGAGGACGCTGGCCACCATAATAGATGTGGAATAATTATGAGAGACAGTAATGGGTTCCTTTGATAGCTAGGATCAGAGGACGCTGGCCACCATAATAGATGTGGAATAATTAGGAGAGACAGTAATGAGTTCCTTTGATAGCTAGGATCAGAGGACGCTGACCAGCATAATAGATGTGGAATAATTATGAGAGACAGTAATGGGTCCCTGGTCAGCTAGGATCAGAGGGCGCTATCCACCAGAGCAGATGGGGGATAGATTATGGGCGACAGTAATAGCTCCTTTGA